>CANNZV010001365.1:0-160035 GCA_947561585.1 Caprella mutica
CATAGTATACACAATAGACATAGTGTACACAATAGACATAGTATACACAATAGACATAGTATACACAATAGACATAGTATACACAATAGACATAGTATACACAATAGACATAGTATACACAATAGACATAGTATACACAATAGACATAGTATACACAATAGACATAGTGTACACAATAGACATAGTGTACACAATAGACATAGTATACACAATAGACATAGTATACACAATAGACATAGTGTACACAATAGACATAGTATACACAATAGACATAGTGTACACAATAGACATAGTATACACAATAGACATAGTATACACAATAGACATAGTGTAGACAATAGACATAGTATACACAATAGACATAGTATACACAATAGACATAGTATACACAATAGACATAGTATACACAATAGACATAGTATACACAATAGACATAGTGTACACAATAGACATAGTATACACAATAGACATAGTATACACAATAGACATAGTGTACACAATAGACATAGTATACACAATAGACATAGTATACACAATAGACATAGTATACACAATAGACATAGTATACACAATAGACATAGTATACACAATAGACATAGTATACACAATAGACATAGTATACACAATAGACATAGTGTACACAATAGACATAGTGTACACAATAGACATAGTATACACAATAGACATAGTATACACAATAGACATAGTGTACACAATAGACATAGTATACACAATAGACATAGTGTACACAATAGACATAGTATACACAATAGACAAAGTATACACAATAGACATAGTGTAGACAATAGACATAGTATACACAATAGACATAGTATACACAATAGACATATGTATACATAATAGACATAGTATACACAATAGGCATAATATACACAATAGACATAGTATACATAATGGACATAGTATACACAATAGACATAGTATACACAATAGACATAGTATACACAATAGGCATAATATACACAATAGACATAGTATGCACAATAGACATAGTATACACAATAGACATAGTATACACAATAGACATAGTATACACAATAAGCATAGTATACACAATAGACATAGTAAACATAATAGACATCGTATACACAATAGACATAGTATACACAATAGACATAGTATACACAATAGACACAGTATACACAATAGACATAGTATACACAATAGACATAGTATACACAATAGACAGTAAATATTTTCACGAAATCAATTTTCATTTGTTTAAAGCTGGATCTACATGTGTGATGTAAAATAATTATTTTAGCTAGAACAAAATGAAAAATTTATGATTATAACAATCTTTTCGTTTACCTGAAATCTTCATTACAGATGGGCCATCTCCATACTGGTTTCTTTTGCTGTTAGTCATCCCTGTGAATATAATTATTGGAATATTTATAGGACTGAGGATAAACAAGAAACGAAACAATGAACTAGGTGAGTAATGAATAAAATAATTATGTCATCCATGAGTGAAATTTGGAAATAATTAGAGGGATTTAAACTTTAAAATTCAATTCAAAAAACCTATCTTCTCATATTTCCATCCAAATTCAGATATCCTTCTATAGTATAAAATTCATCTTGCATATATAATTTTCAGTGATGAAGCGCCAGCAGTTGACCCTATTCCTTGAATTAGATTATGAAATGTACCTGTCTATCAACAGTTATAGTCTAATCTCCGCGGAAAATTCTTCTAAAGTTCCCCTCTACTCTAATATTTTGGTGTGCAGACTTTTCGTCGACAAGACGTTTCGTTGAAAGGACGTTTTGTCGACAGGACGTTTAATTGGTCGACATGACGTTTAATTGGTCGACATGACGTTTCGTCGACAAATTTTAGTAACGGGGATATTATTAACACACTCTAATGTTATAAATAGAGCCCGGACAAATGCCACAAAGGCCCAAAAAGCCATAAAATACCATGAAGTCAATAAATGCCATAAAGTCAAAAAATGCCACAAAGTCCTTAAAATGCCTAAGTCCTAAAATATCATAAATTCCTAAAATTATGCAAAGTCTTATTTTGGGCTTTTTGAACTATTGAATAATTCGGTAAGTTGGTTAAGTTGATGGGTTATATTGGTAAATTTATAGTACTTTATAATTCAATCAAAATATGTCTGAATTATTATATAAATAAACTACTTCAATCATTTCAAGAATTAGCATAATCACCACGGTATTTAGTTTTCTGTAATTCTTCACATTAATTTTTTTAGCACAGACTCTGCCATGAATAAAAAGATAAAATAGCGAATAATCAATATAATAAACTATTCAAAGAGAGACATATGTTGAACCTAGTATTATTTGTAATATTTACAATAGAAAAACTGTCAGGTGACAAAATTGTGTTTTGTCTAGTAAGTGGTTTTTCCTGTACAATAGTTTCAAATATCTTAATTGGTCTAATTATCTAATGTAGGGTTTGTTTAGTCTGAGGTTGTCTACTACGAAGGTTTTCTGTAAGTAGAAATTTTAAATTTAATATTGGAATCAGTTTCATTTCATGAATTCTAATTTACCTAACCTTTTTTTATAATACTTTTAGATTAAATTTGAACAAATATACTATGAACTAGATTCATTGAATTTTTATGGAATGTATTGTTTATTTGTCTTAACCATTTTTTTTATTTAAATGGACTTAAAACGGTTGATTTTATATTCCAAAATGCTTATTTTTTCGATGTAAATACCTATTTATTAATCCTAAAGGTGTCTTTGCCTTTTTAGGTCCTAAAATGCCTTTATAAGACCTAAAATGCCCTTTTTTTAGGTCCTAAACTGCCTTTTTTTGAGGTACTTAAATGCCTTTTTTAAGGTTCTAAAAAGCCTTTTTTAATAGGTCCTAAAAGTCCGGGCTCTAGTTATATAAAACATGTACTTTAACTGAATAATATATCAAGCGATTATGGTATGGAGGAAAACAATTAAATCAAATTCAGTCGTTTTTCTACCTCAATACTAAATCAAAACTACTCAATGATAACAAATTAAACAATTTCTTCTCAATAATTTACGTTTCATAATAATAAGATTTATATCGTCTGATTAGTCATTGACAAGTCATTTTTAGTCGTAAAATACCCACTGTTCTACTACTGCCACTGTTCGGTAATTGAATGCTAATCCTAGATTGAATGGCAAGATTTTATTTTTAAAAAACTCGCCGTTGAATGTTGTGAATCGAAAAAGTTCAGAGTTATCGAACGGTATCTCATTTTCAAATATTGATCATGAAAGAAAATAATATTATAAATCGTCTCCAGCCTCCAAGAAAAATATGAGTTTAGAATATAATATTTAGGACTAATATATTATTATCAATATTCTCAAAGTACTCGAAAAGACACATTTACCCGAGCCAACACGACAAGATACGAGGCTACGTATAGAAAAAATAATTAAATTTAAGAATGTTCTTTGTGTGTTGATTTAGTACTTTAGTTTCCAATGTTTTGATCATTTGGTACGAAATAATTTTTTGGATTTGTATTGCTTTTACAATTTTTCAAATTACTTTAAAATAATTTGTTATTGGTGAGTAATTCTGGTTTAGTATTAAAGTAGAATAACGAATGAAAATTATTTAATAGTTTTCCTCCTTACCATTATTCTATTTTGTAATTTGATCGTTAAGTACATGTTTTGTAACATTAGTGTGTGTTAATATTCCCTTTACGAAAATTTGTCGACGAAATGTCTGTCAACCAATATTTTTATTTCTCTATGCATTAGAACTAAGGTTACTGGTTATGAAACTGGAAACCATTTCAAATTTGGTTATATTAGTTTTATTATAATATGTAATGATAAGATTTTTTCCTTTCTTTCATCTACCCTTTGAATTTCAAGCAAAAAAAAGTCCGAATGTCCGATAGGCTAACTATATCCAACATCCAAAATAAAGAATATAAAGAATCCAAGACTCCAAGTACCTATACTACTAATTATTCGTACTTATTTTTCTAATGAATCTTAGAAAGAGTGATAGCTGAATGTAAATATTTCATGTATAATTATTTGTAAACAGAATACCTGATCGATTTCTTTTCTGCTAACTGTGAATATATGTTATATATTTATAACCTTAGCTCGACAAATTTAAAGCAATTCCAATTTTTTTTTAATTTAGAATGGAGAGAACCTTTAATTAAAGGAGTAAATTTTGATTCAGTTTCATTGGGGTAAAATTAGATCAAAATTTTTCAGCAATCCTATTTCGGCACTAGTTTTTATTTAACTATTAATTATTACCTATATTACTTGCTGTGATAATTAATCTTTTGAGTGGTCTGTTATCTACACTGGCTCGATGCTTTCTGGCTTGAACTTTGAGTAGGGTTAGATGGTTCGATTTAGCTAACTTAACTCAAACTTTAAATAACCTGTATTTTCTTCAGATCTACCAATTTACAAAACCTACAATATTCATCAACTCATTATGTGTTCCACAATTCTACATATCTACATACAACTCTCTCATTGTCGCTAAACCTAATTTAATTTTTATTCTCTTCAAAGGTACAGTGACGTACAACAGAAACTCATCCCACCACGAGGGTACAAACTCTACTGACGAGGCGAGTACCAACGCTGCTCTCTCTTCAAACGATGACACATACGAACCAGTCGATCGTGAGATTGAGACCGTTAACTGTATCCGCAGGTTGGACCCCGAGACTGGAATCAAGATTTACTTTAAAGGAGATGATCCTTACGACAATTTTAATGATGATAATGAGTATAATGATGTAATTTATAGGCCTAGATAATCCAATATTTTCAGAACAAACTCTATAATCATTAATCCGAAATCAAAGTGTGAAGTCTAATTTATAATTTACCTAGATAGAAAATTTTGGTGTGGACGAGGTAGAAAATTAATTTGGAATCATCTCTGAATGTTCTATGACCCTATCGTATTTTCTGTCTAAATAATTGATGTTAATTGAATTTGATACAGAATTGATATTCAGATTAAGATATATTTATCATTTATTTTTAAATATCTTTTATAAAGATTGCAATGTTAACTGATTATTGAATCATAAATTCATCATATACTTATATATTTAATCGCTTATACTTTATATTTAATAATATCTATAATCTAATATTAAATTTTATATTTTATCATGTAATATTTAATTCAAATTTTAATTTTCATATTATTTATGAAATAGTATTCCAAAAATTATATTAGTAAATTATATAATCAAATACCTAACTTGTGTAGTCGACAGGAATTATTAAAGCTCATCGAATAATAATTAAAAAAACATAAAATTTTATCTCAATAAATTTTCTTGTGTTATAAATTAGTATATTTTCTTTCATATAAAATTTCCATATCATTGCAATTTCACAATTAAATATATTTATAGTTTTGCAATTCAAATTTTTTCACTAATAACTTTTTTAATATTATAGTACATCATTATATTGGTTTATGCTATTCGTACGGAGATACTAACTTAATTCAATTAAGTAGTGTACAGCGTCTCAATAAATAGATAGCTATGATTAATATGACAAGTTATTTCTCACATACATGTACAATTGGATTATTCAAGATGTAAGCAGGAAATAAAATAAAAGAATTTCGATTTGAAGCACGACAAACAATAATTTTAACAAAGATATAAAATTAAATTACGATAATTTATTTTAGATTTTTTTGCTAAAGAAAATTGACAAAGAAAACTTAGCTTCTGAAATGTTATTAAAGTAAGAGGTTAACCATAATATTATAGGGGAGAACCGGGAGCATTCGGACACTTTTGGGGAAAAATGAATAATTCGTAAACTAATTCGAATTTAACTATATAAATATTTCTGTATTTAGATAAATCATTTTACTTCAATTTTGTTGAGACTGTTTTACAGTTTAAACCTTCATTCGAAAGTTATAAGACAAAATGTAAGAGAGATTCAAGTGTCCGAATGCTCCTTCCTAGAGGGAGACTTCGGACAAGCTGAGAGGGTGATCCGGTCACCATAAAAATGGTTAAAACATTAAGAATTAGAGTAATTAAACGATAGAATTAAATTCGGATCTACTAATCTTATTGAAATAAACCATAATGACTTGTTATTCACAGTAATAATTCATCGTATTTGAAATTTTACCATAATAATATTATTGTAATGATTGAACATTTTCTCCAACAAAATATAGATAGACCATGAGTAATCACTGTGAAATTTCCCTTATATTCAATAGCAAAATATCAAAAATAAATGGTATAACTATATCCTTTTACTTTGGGTATAACTATTTCCTTTTTCTTGGAATTCACCAAAATTAGTAGATTACATCTTAAATATTTCATCGAATATTTAAAGTATAGACGGTTAGTGTAGATTTTGTTACACATCCAATTTCAGCAGCTTTTCTGACAGATAAACCTTTTTGGAATTCATCAAATGTTTTTTGAATACCGTCTTTATTACGGCCTCTATCAGTTTTCCTTTTATAATGAAAAGGCATGAATACGATCGCCAAACTGTCAAATAAAGACACTAATATTAAAAGTTGCAACTAATCTTATAAACAAATGTTATTCCAATTAAAATAGTTCAGAAAGCCCTTTTTAATAAGAATTACTTCAATTAATTGTAATCGTGGACTGAATCAGATACAGAAGGAAGGTTCGGACACCGTCCGAACCAACCTAAAGAGAAGTGTCTGAACCATCCCAAATGACACTTCAAAATTAAAAAGATCACACAATTTTTTTTATTTCATTCGTATTATTTTTTCAACACACCAAACATAACATAAAATATTGATATAATTCATACCTTTGAGATTGAGATTCAGTTTCGTATTCATATAGTCCACACACGATCCAATTGAATCACAAAAAATTACATAAATATAGAAGAAAACAGTAAATAACACCTTGGCGGGAGACACACTGCATCTCCGCACTGGACCTTTCCAATAGTTGATGGGTAACACCTCGCACTCATTCAGTTGCAATAAAAGGTAGTTCCAACAATTATAAACATGTTTAAACGAGTTGTCCGTACCATCCCTCTGTCCGAATGCTCCCTGTTCTCTCCTATTTATTTATCGAATAAATATCAATGAAACTAATGCAATATTTTGTGTTCTATTTTTTTTTTCATTTATCATCATGCACATTTTGCGACACAATCGCATCGGGAATGTTATCGTTATACTATTGTAGGGACCTCAAAAAAGACACCCGAATTCAATTGCTTACATTTATCAATGCTACAAAAGACCTTAAATTGGTAAAAGTTTTCTTCTCTCAGCGTTGTGTTAAAAAGCAGTGGTAGAAAGGTTTTCCAGACAAAATTTATACAAAAGCCTAAAATTACTGATATTATTATGTGAAGGTTATTTTCACTTTTTAACAATCATTTATCTAAATATTGTTATTATAAAATAGAAAACAATGGTATTAAGCTTTTGTATAGGTTTTACCTGGAAATGGTTTAGTTGCAACTTACCTTTTTCTGAACATGAACAATGCAAAAGAAATAAAATATCTTGATTGAATTTGTTTTCCTTTTTTTGTGGTTCTTACTGAATACAAGATTAGACATTATACAGATTCTACGTACATTTCACTGCACTTGTGAATAAGAGAAAATAAGTGGACAGCAAACTAGTAGAATGCAGAACCAAAAAATAGTTTAAACTCTTAAGTGAACAACTGAAAATACGAAGATGAGATTAATTGCGTAGTAGCTCACTCCCACACAGCGACGGAAGAATCCACTGATATCAGATAACTTGTCAAAATGAGATGTTCTCATTGTAATTAATTCTTTTATATTAAATTCTAGTACCTATGATTTTGTTATTAAAAAAAATTCAGTATGAATTTATATACGTATATGTACAGTGGCAATCTTGTGGGTGGCAATCTTCCCAGTGGCAATTTTCCTAGCACCTATCAAATCATAGGATACCACCCAGTTATAGGATACTACCCAAATATAGGGTACTACCCAATTATAGAATAATCTCCAATTATAGAATAATCCCCAATTATAAGATACTACCAACTTATAGGATGCTATCCAAACATAGAATATTACCCAATTATAAGATACTACCAACTTATACTTATCTACTATTATAATTGAATCATTCTTTGTTATTTAACCGTTTCCCTCTTGGGACTTATTTTTGATGATTTTTTGTTTTTATATAAGTATATACTGAACAAATTAATAAATTGATTTGTAAAAGGCGAAGTGACAACTCATGATTTAAATCCATTTACCGTTTACTTTAGTTTGTATAACTCTAACTAAAGAAAAATATTCCTTATTTTAGAGTGTAATTTCATCTTTTGTTTTCATTGTTAGGTTTTTATTTATAACATAAAAAGATATCGCCACTGAACGGATTTCCTCTCCATACACTTACATATCATCAGCAACCTTTTATCTATCTTCCATTCTGTTTTTTAATATTTATCTCTTTTTTTTACAGAGTATATCTTTCGTTTTAAAACAATTTAAATTCATGTAGTCAAATGAGGCTTATGTTGAAAATGTTTTATAGTTCACTTGACCATATCAACAGTTTGGCTGTTTTTAATGAATAGGAAAAACACTAATAATATGTTGAATTAGGTTGAAGATGTTATATAGTTCATTTGACCAAATTAAACGTTTTGTTGTTTTCACTAAATATAAAAACCCCCGTTACCTGCTGAATTAGGTTACCAAACTGGTTCAAGTTGTTAGTTTAACAATAGAGAGACACAGGAACAATGGAGTGACCCCCGAAACTGCAATGAAGTGTGACAGCTTATTTGAGTGATGTATATAAACTGTTGGTTTGGACTCATACCTACGGAGTCTTACCTCTTCAAACTAACTAACAACATCGAAATGTTCGCTAAAATGGTGAGTTAACTGAAAGTGAATATGTTGGTATTTAACGTATTTATCTTTTTGTAAATATTAGGAATAGAGAAGAAAATAATTGGCATTGGTTAACATTTACGTTTTCTTTGTCATTTTTTACCACTCATTTGCTAATTTCTGTTTATTATTTGTTGTTTTATTTGCAGATGACAATGTGCTTAGTCCTTTGCCTTGCAATTGGGGCAGCTCTTGCGCTACCCGGTGGGCACCACGGGTGGCATCATGGAGGGCACCACGGGCATGGTCATGGACACCATGGACACGGACATCATGGTGGACATCATGGTTGGCATCATGGTCATCACCATGGTGGTCATTAAAATAAATGTGCATCTTATTTATTTTGGATCTGACAATACAAATTTCGAACAGTCGATATTATTTATAAAATTTGCAATTAAATAATTAAATTGAATTTATATATTATTATTTATTTGTTTTGGTTCTAACAAATTAAATATTGACAAATAAATATTTTAGTAAATTAAATGAATAAAATATTTAATTTATAATATATTAAATATAACAAAATGAACTTCTTGAAATATTTTTATTGACACACCAAAAATTCTAGATTTTTAATAATATTTCTACTTATAATACTAATAGTCTATTATTTTTTGTTTCCCAAAGATAAAGTATTACTGGATTTGAATTGGCGAAAAATCTACGTAGCTTTAAAGTAAGAATTATTTGATAATAATTTCAATGTTCCCACTATAATCATTATTAATCAATAGTTTTAACCTTTTTCGATATTTCTAGCAGGTAATTGCATGAATAAAATTATAGTTAATAACCTTTCTTAAATTAAATTAATTGATTTATACAAAGAAAGAATATAGTCAACCGATATTATATGGGCTAATGTTAATTACTATTATATATAGCATATGTTATTATGTTCATGGTCACTGAGTGAGTCAAATTGACTCGAAAAGGAATAATTTAGGTCACTCTGACCCACACTGAAAACATTTGAGAACAAATCTGTTAAAGAGTGAATACTTCAAATTATTGAAACGTATAGTAATTAAATTATTGCCTAAATTTTAAATAATAATCTCTGTATTGCAATTAAATACCTTAAATATTTAGTTTTTCTAAAGAAATTGAATAACAATAACAGTTCACTATAAAATGTTTGTATATACGATTAAACTGCACTAAAACTGTATCACTTTATATTAAACAACTCATGTGTAAATAACTATTATTTGCTAAATAATTTATCACAAATATAGATAATTTTCTTATCAAATTATAGACTGTGGTTAAACATTAAATAATGTACAAAAACATCCTGACAGGATGTGATAATAAAATAAAATCACAAATAATTCATTTTAAGTGACATAACACACGAGTTACAGTGACTGATATAACAGTGACTCAAATCACTGTGAAAAGAGTCACAGTGACTCATATTACTGTGAAGAGAGTCACAGTGACTCATATTATTGTCAAAAGAGTTACAGTGACTCAAATCACTGCGACAAGAGTCACAGTGACTCATATCACTGTCAAAAGAGTCACAGTGAATCAAATCACTGCGAAAGAGTCACAGTGACTCGTATATCATTGTGAAAAGAGTCACAGTGACTTATATTACTTTGAAAAGAGTCACAGCTAGTGACACAAATCTCTGTGAAAAGAATCACAGTGACTTATATCACTTTGAAAAGAGTCACAGTGACACAAATCTCTGTGAAATGAGTCACAGTGACACAAAACTCTGTGAAATGAGTCACAGTGACTAAAATCACTGTGAAAGGAGTCACAGTGACTCAAATCACTATTGTCGATCCTCACCTTACTGTGTATCCTCACCTTACTGTCTATCCTTACCTCACTGTCTATCCTCACCTTACTGTCTATCCTCACCTTACTGTCTATCCTTACCTTACTGTCTATCCTCACCTTACTGTCTATCCTCACCTTACTGTCTATCCTCACCTTACTGTCTATCCTTACCTTACTGTCTATCCTCACCTTACTGTCTATCCTTACCTTACTGTCTATCCTCACCTTACTGTCTATCCTTACCTTACTGTCTATCCTCACCTTACTGTCTATCCTTACCTCACTTTTTATACAATTATTTTTTCAATTTAATTGATTGCAGAAATATATCTCTCATTGAATATATTTTTATAAAGTGAAGAAGATTCAAATTTGAATAATAATTCATCTACCAGGCGGATAGGTTGGAAGAATAAAATGAATAGAGGCAAATTAAAGATTCATTTTGTTCATTCTATTATTTACAGTTTATTCGTTGTAGTTTAAACTATAATAAAAAGGACCAATAAAAAACTGGTCGAAAGTAAATGCTTATAACTCAAAAACTAATTGGTGTAGAAATATGAAACAAAAATAACATAAGAGAGTATATTCTCAAATTTTATTTAATATCAAAGATATTGAAAACTATCGAATGAGGGATACAGATATCTCAATTAAACATATTAATGACCAAATTAATTTTTTATTTTATATTTAAGAAATGCAATTAAACACAAACAAAATTGTATGAACATTATTTTGAATATTTTTTATTTGAAGCGTAAAATCGCGCACAACAAATTTTCTATACCTAATCAAATTCGGTAGGTTTGTCCTGAATGTACCGTATCGTCATACATCTCAACAGTTAAACTGACACTCTGATTGTAATTTTAACTGAAATTACTTAGATTTTTGTAACAATATTAAAAATAATTGGTAACATCGAACTGTATAAACATAAACCATGAAAATGTTTCTAAGTCTTGTTATAGACGAAAATAACTGAAACGTGACGATAATTGGAGAGTGGCGATGCAAGGAGCCCTTACCCTTCTTAGATACCTAGACGATATATAATATAAATATGTAATTAAATACCTAGACGATATATAATATAAATATGAATAAATAATTAAAATAGCTACTTATAATGATTAGGTATAATACGTGTCCGAAAATGTGGAACCGTTCGATAATCCGGAACTTACACTAGTCAGTACCTAATATACCTATATAGAATTGTAAATAACTAATCACATTTATTCTTGAATACAAAAATTTATTTAAATTTACTTACGAAAAATTCAATCAAATAATATAAACAGACTACTAAACAATTAATTCAATCATTCATATCTGAAATGATAATTATTATCAAATTTACTCCATATATCACAAAATTAATATTCTTTCAAATAACAGTCGCGAACACTTGTTCGGGAACAAATTTGTCCAACATGTTGAAAGTCATTGACAGGTTTGATTCTTGTGATCGGAGACAAATTTTCCTGCCATATCGCGAACAAATTTGTTCGTGAACACAAGATTTCAGAGAAAAATGGGCATTTGTCGGAGCGTCTGGACTTTAAGCTTGACCAATTGAATTGAATAGAAACAGGGTAATTTATATATCAAGTCAATATGTTCCCGTGCGTATCATAGTTACATTCTTCAAGTTTAATACACGTAGTGTAAAAGCGGACAACAAATAAATAGAAAATAGATAGATAATTTTTGATATTATTCTCTGAAATATTAGAATACAACAGTGCATTGCCGGACACCAAATATAATAAATAAACACACAAGGGAAATTATTAGTAAGGATAAGAATAATTAGTATAGATATTCTATCAAATATTCGGTTCATTATAAAATTAATATACTACTGAATAATGTATTTTACCGTTAAAAATAACGGGTCATCATCAATACCAATTTATTACCCTCTTTTATGCTACTTCTAAAGAATTCAATTAAAATTAAATTTTCTACATATTCTAATTTATTTTATAGAAAAGAAAAACATTCAAAAAGTGAATAAAAACAGGGGTGACATACTTCATGTTTAATACCAGTCGTGTAAAAGCAGACACCAAATAAATAAATAAATATATGAATAAAGAAACACAAAAGGGAAATTATTAGTATAGATGATTCAATGATCAGTTAACATTACAATCCTTACAAGAGATGTTTAAAAATATATGTTAAATTAATTTTAATAGTGAATATCAATACTACTTTATCAATTCCTATCAATATCATTTATATTAACAGAAAATAATGAATAGGATCAAAGAAGATTATGAAGAAAAATCAAGAGAAGATCAAGAAAAGATCAAGAAAAGATCAAGAAAAGATCAGGAGAAGATCAAGAGAAGACCAAAAGAAGATCAAGAGAAGGTCAAGAGAAGGTAAAGAGAAGATTAAAAGAAGATTAAGATACGATTTAATATTAAAATAAAATATAGTGACGGGTGGTAATTTACACCTTGATTTCGGTTTGAATTGTATTGCATTGAAATAGATTGAAAAGCTTTAATAATTATAATATATTTGGTTACTATGATGTGAGAAAATAGCAAATATACTTCGTGTATATTCTGCATGATATTGACTGCAGTAACAATTTTTTAAAGAAATCAGCCATCCTAGACACCTCAAATAAACAAATCAGATCCCAAACAGGTGCCGGGCACCCACTTTAAGAACCACTGACCTAGACCTTTAATTAACATCATTATACTCATTATCATCATTAAAATTGTCATAAGGGTAATCCCCTTTAAAGTAAATCTTGATTCCAGTCTTGAGGTCCAACCTGCGGATACAGTTAACGGTCTCAATCTCATAACTGGCGGGTTCGAATTTGTTGGCATTTGAAGAGGGAGCAGCGTTGGTACTCGCCTCGTCAGTAGAGTTTGTACCCTCGTGGTGGGATGAGTTTCTGTTGTACGTCACTGTACCTTTGAAGAGAATAAAAATTAAATTAGGTTTAGCGACAATGAGAGAGTTGTATGTAGATATGTAGAATTGTGGAACACATAATGAGTTGATGAATATTGTAGGTTTTGTAAATTGGTAGATCTGATGAAAATACAGGTTATTTAAAGTTTGAGTTAAGTTAGCTAAATCGAACCATCTAACCCTACTCAAAGTTCAAGCCAGAAAGCATCGAGCCAGTGTAGATAACAGACCACCCAAAAGATTATCACAGCAAGTAATATAGGTAATAATTAATAGTTGAATAAACACTAGTGACGAAATAGGATGGCCGAACCATTCCGTTCTAATTTTACCCCCAAATGAAACTAAATCAAAATTAACTCCCATAAAGGTGCTCCCACTTTAATTTGCTCTAAATTTGTAGAGCTATCGTTATATAACATATCGCAGTTAGCAGAGAAGAAATCGATCAAGTATTCTGTTCACAATTAATAATATAAGAAATATTCACATTTAACTTTCACTCTTTCTAAGATTCATTAGAAGAAAAAGTACGGATATGTACTTAGTACGTATCAATTAAATACAAAGTGCTTTGAAATTAACAGTTCTCTTGATCGGAAAAATGGTATGATATATGAAAACTATTAGTATAGAAATACTAAATTTGGTTCATGGGGTCTTTATATGAATCCATTGTCTTGGAATCAGCTTTGTTATTGTTTTGAATTTGTCGGATATATATAGTTAGCCTATCGGACGTACGGACACTTTCTTTGCTTGAAATTCAGAGGGTAGAAGAAAGAACGAAAAAAAACTTAAATGACATATTATAATAAAACTATAAACCAAATTTGAAATGATTGAAGTTTTATTACTAGTAACTTTAATTCAAATGAAAAGAGAAATAAAAAAATAGAGTGGAGGGGACCTTTAACCCAATTAAAGAATTGTTCGCGGAGATTAGACAATGGAGACACATGCAGGTACGCAATAGAATTAAGATTGCCAACTGTTGATAGACAGGCACATTTCAAAATTTAATACAAAGAATTGGGCCAACTGCTGCCGCTTCATTACTGAAAATCGTATATGCAAGATGTATTTTACATGAGAAAGATAACTAAATTGTGATGGAAATATGAGAAGATAGGTTTTCTGAATAGGCTCTAGTGACAGACACAATTATTTTCAAATGTCAATCATGGATGACATAATTATTTTACTCATTACTCACCTTGTTCATCTTTTCGTTTCTTGTTTATCCTCAGTCCTATAAATATTCCAATAATTATATTCACAGGGATGACTAACAGCAAAAGAAACCAGTATGGAGATGGCCCATCTGCAATGAAGATTTCAGGTAAACGAACAGATTTTTACAATCATTTTTTTTCATTTTTTTATCCAAAATTATTACAGTACATCACCTATGAGAATCCAGCTTTGTACAAATTAAAATTGATTTGGTGAAATTATTTACTATGTCTATTTTGTAAACTTTGTTCATTCTGTGTAATACGTATATTTGCATACTATGCCATTTGTGTATACTATGTATATTGTGTATACTATGTCTATTTATACTATGTCTATATTTATTAGTTTATAATGTTTGAATAGTTTTTACGGAAAAAAATGTCTTCATAACTCAAAATCCTACGACGAAATAAATAATAGTAACAACTAAACATAATTAATCAGTCCATCAAGACTCAATATTTTTAATTTTCACTATTAATCTAATTTTCAAACCTGCAGCAGACGGAAGCAAAGTAGAATTTGATTGAACATCTGCAGTTTTCTCGAGTTTTATTGTAGTTGGCAGAGTTTTTTCTGTAGTATTTGTGGGCTTTGGAATTGTTGTTGTTATCTGAGTAGTTGTAGTAGTTTCTCTTCGAGATAGTTTATCTGGTCTTCTAGTTGTTGTTGATGTAATGAGATTTACACAGTTTTGGTTTTCTGGACCAATGTACCAATGTAATTCACTATAAATGACAATTGAAAATGACTTGAAAAGACTTATAAGCATGTGGTAAATGTGATACGGTCTTTTAAAGATTTTTACCTTCATTGAATATATATAATCTCCATATCCCTAATTTGGTGTAAGCAAGTGGTGAGTCAGTGGCCAAAATAATATTGCGTCTTGCGGGACGCTGAAATCCTTATTTTTGGGTCACGTGACTGGCAATCTAGCGTCAGTTTAATGGAGAAATAATATAACCGAAAACAAATTTAATGAAGAAATGATATAACTGAAACACAATAAGGTTTTACACCGTGTTCCTTAGCGTCCTGCAATCGCTGCAACACTTCCTCTCTCTAGAGTAGTTTATCATAACTCTATGGGTGTAAGCTTCAACTCGATATCGATGCCAAGAATTTCTTAAATTGGGATATTGATAATGCAAGTCGTAATTTTTTTCACCAAATATTGCATCATATAGACTCAATGTTATTTTCATGTTAATATTTAGACCTGGCTTTGGATAAACGAAAAGAAGAAATTGTTGCTGTTTTATTTCTATCTCTCCGCTTTTCAGTTCGCATGGTTCATCTTTTAGTCCTTTTGGTGAAGTCGTATTTGAATATGGATGGTTAGCACTAAGATCAATTCTCTCGCAACATGAGGTCTCAAAAGTACACACGTACAACTCCGAACCTAAATTCATATATGAAATTTGAAATTCATCAAACTTAAAGTTGAGGTGTAAGATAAAGACATTTTTCTCTCCATTATTTTTCCATATACTCCATAGTTTATATTCTTCCTGTGGCTTTATTTTACTTTTCAATCGGAACTTGAAAGCATAGTCTGAGTTCAAAACGATAGCTTGTAAATCAGTTGATGAAAAAGAGACTACCCATCCTCTCTTTTCATTACGATTGGTTTGAAAGTGGTATGTTAAATTAAGTTGGAAATATGGATTCAAGCCTTTCTTGAGGAAAATAAACAATACCTTATTTCTTTTATCGCACGAAAGATCACTGCTTCTGCAACTACGAAGTAAGACATCCTCATTTTCTATTTCAAACGTTTCCAAATCATTACCAGTATAGGTGTTTCACTCGATTCACACAGTGAAATAGCAGAAATTAGGACCACTAAACTAAGAACCTTCTCAGCGGAACACATTTTAGATAACTATTGCACCAGTCAACTGTTCACTTATGCATAAATCTTAGATTACATAGGTGTACACATACACTGTGTATCCGGTAAGATATATATAGCGTTTAATTTAGTACATTAACTGTATATAGTGCTTAATATAGTAGATGTAGACAGATTTATATATTTTGTATCATCCTATCAATATTAGTTATTGTTCATTCATTTGCATTACTCCAATGCACCATAAATAATTATATTTGCACACTCAAATAAATAAATAATTTCACAGAGATATGCAAAGTTACTGCAAGTTTAATGTGTATAAATAATACTAGCTAAAATACACATGTTATTTTACTTTCACATTCTGATATAATCCTGTTATCTTTAAAATTCACGAATGAGTCTTCATCTATCCATTTTATATTAACAAATAATTAGTCTCATGGAATATATATAGTTACTTACACTGATATTTATTTCACAAAACAATTTTTTTAATTTCCTAAAACTCCTAAAAACTCACTGACCCAGGCTAAATTTAAATTATTATATATTATTTATATATCTTTTTATTATAGTTTGAACTGCTATGAATGAACTGTCAATAGTTAAATGAACACAATTATTCTTTAATTTGCCTGTATTCAATAAACATTTTATTCTTCCCACCAATTAATCCGCCTGGTAGATGAATCATTGTTCAAATTTGAATCTTCTTCACTTTATAAAAATGTATTCAATGAGAAATACGCACTACAGCAAAACCTCGTAGTAGACCAGCCTCCTAGTAGACAAACCTCCTATTAGACCAAGAAATTTTTGAAACTGTACCAGAAAAAAACCTCGTACTAGACAAAACACAATTTTTGTCACCTGACAGTTATTCTAATGTAAATATTACAAGGATTGATAATTACAATACTGTTTTAAAGATAAATCTCTAATTTCTATGATGAATTAAATTTATTTGTGCTAAAAAAATGATGTGAAAAGTAATAGAAAACTGTATACAGTGAAGCCTATTATAATTTCATAAAATGAAAATTTAATTGAACAAAAAATATTATATTCATTCTAATTGAAGCAAAAAAATAAATTCTGTTTCTAAATTTGTTTCCCTTCAAAATTGGTATGTTAGTCACCAATAATTTGGCATTAAAGTTATCATAAACGAATAGAGCTATCGAAATATTAAAGTCACCGCTTTACTTTTAGAGAAAACTATTTTGGTCTAGTAGGAAACTAATAAAGAGAGTTTCTTACTAGACCAAACAAACTTGGAACGTAACTCTGGTCTACTACGAGGTTTTACTGTACCAATTAAAAGCCCACAAGGAAAAATGCCCACAGGGAAAAATGCCCACAGGGAAAAATGCCCACAGGGAAAAACGCCCACAAGGAAAAATGCCCACAAGGAAAAAAGCTCACAGGATAAAAAGCCCACTACTACATAATTTTTGTGATACAGAAAAACATGAGGTGTTTTAAATAAGGGCTAAATTTAACGGCAAATATTCTAAAATACAGTTGTTTTTAATTTATTTTAGTATAGGTTTTAACGTCAGCTTTTAGCCATTTCGACTGTATCGCCGACGTCAAAAATAATTTAAAGAAAAAGGACAGGAAAAAGCAGTCAGAAAGGAAATTAGCTCCATGAATAAAGTAACTTACTACCGTCGGTGACAATGCTAATTGATTTAAAAAAACTCCGTGAATGCAGTCACTTACCAATTAATTTTAGGAATGTGACGATAAGGGGCACAAGCACCAGTTGCTGCACTCATGGATGGAAGAGGAAAATGAAGAGGTGATAGTAAATGAAGCTTACGAGTCTACCAAACATAAAAATTTAAGACCTCGTAGTTGAAGAGCATAAACCTAGCGCTATCCTCTAAAACTGTAAATAGCATTAAAAAAATATAAATATGGTATATATGGTATACCATATTTTTTCCTGTGGGTTTCTTTCCGGTCACCAATTTTTTCTTATGTTTTACATAAATTAAAAAAAAAAATTTGATGTTCAATGATAAGGTTTATTACAATATGATGTATTTTGTTCTTTATTTACCAATAATCATTCCATTACAGATATCAATTCAATGTTTTCTATTCTGCCCTTTTATTTAAATATGGAGTTAATTCTTTTATTCACTTTGCAACATTCTTTTACGTCATTATTTTACAATTTCTATTTTCTATATTCATATATTTTGTACATTAGGCATTTTGTCCGTAGGCATTTTGTCCGTAGGCATTTTGTCCGTAGACATTTTGTCCGTAGTGGAATATACCTAAAACCGTTATTTTCATTCCTTCTCACGTTTAAAATTGTTCTTAAAATATTATTGATTAAAACTCTCAGTGGTTGCAAATGAATATTAAAAGTTTTGCTAAAAATGATTATTGATTGAGTAAAAACAGAATATGCTAGTGAATAGTAGATTAAAATTTGACTTTTTTACTTAAAATAATGCCTAACGGCTTACAGAACACCCTGCACTTTACTAAGTTTGATGCAAAGGTATTTTGTATGAGGTATAAAATTAAGTTTGTGATCTATAAAAATGCCTAGGTACTTAAAATTATTCACATATTCAACTATTTCATTGTTAAAAAGTATTAATGGAAAAATATCTTCTTTTCTAGAATTAAAAAACATAAGCTTGGTTTTAGAAATATTTGGTGTAAGTTTATTGAATTGCAACCACTGAGATAACTGATGAATAAAGGAGTGTAATTTATTAAAAACATTATTAAAATCATTGTCACGGAAGTAAAAAACTGCATCATCTGCAAATAAAGTGGAATTAAAATTATTTAAAATAGACATATTACTAAAATCATGGATAAAAATATTTAAAAATAATGGACTAAAAATTGATCCTTGGAAGAGGTCGGTGGTGATATAGGTTTAAAATCTCATCTAAAATTATCAATTTGCACAAACTGTTTCCTATTGCTTAAATAATTGCATATTGGTTTATTAAAAATACCCTCGATATCGTAGTGATCCAATTTTTTTAGTAAAATATCTTTGTCTACGGTATCGAAGGCTTTCTTTAAATCTAAAAATAACGAAATACAATAATTGAAGTTTCTAAAATTCAATGAAATCATACATATAGTTTCGTAAAGAGTACTATTTTCTATAATTAATATGAACTGCTTATATACCAATTAGTTTTGCATTAAATGTTCAGATATCCGTAATTCCTGTAATCTTTATCACATAAAGGCAATCCTCGCTTTAAGTACAACTCACTTTGGTAAAAGTGGTACTTATTTCGAGTCATGTTTCGAAATAAGAACCGTTCGTAGACATAGAAAACGGAGACAATTTTTTGTGATTATTTCACGGTAACTAAAAAAAAACATCAAAATTATAATCCAGATAAGGTTATTAGAAGCAATTGACTGAGAAAATTCAACATGTCTTATTTTAGGGTCAGTTCTGTGTTATTTTGCACGGTTCCATATTTTCGAACAGGTGAAAATCTTTATATAATAACCATTATTTAACTTTTATTTCAATTGGTATCCATGATACCAATTAGAATAATAGTTAAATAATAATTATAATATTTTCTTTTCTGACGTGTCCGAAATTGTAGAACCAACCAATAACTTGGAACTCAGTACCCTTCTACCAAAAAACATTTCATAGAGCATAAAATTGCGGTTTCTTGAATGTAGCACAATAATTCTAAGTATCTATTAATTACCCAACTATACAGATTGAGAGTTTAGCTATGGATGGATGGATTTTGAAACATTTAATAAATCCACGACTTTGAACTTTTTCATCACAGTCGCAAACAATGAAAGACTATATTATTATTAATATGCTTATATACGTAGTACTCTAATAACTCTAACTCTTAATCTTTCTTCAACTGATAGAAAATGAGATATATAATCGAGGAGTGACAATAATAATTTTCTTGTTACTTTTATTCGCTTTAGTTACCGATTGGTAACTAAACTGAGTCGTGATTTGGTAACTATTAAGAGAGGGATGCCTGTACTGCACAATGTTGATTATCGGATATTTTTCTGGGTTCTAGGCAGTGATAGGATTCAAGGGTTCGCACCGGTTCGCGCGAACCGGTTCCCAAAAATAAAAATGTTCGCAGAACCGGTATGAACCTGTTCCTGGAATACCTTTTTCCAGTGAAACATACATAATTTTCTGGATAAAAAAATATGATTTTCAAATTGTTGAAAAAACACGTGCTTAAAAATGCAGACTGTGTATACTTTTATTCTTGGAGTGCGTATTGAACGTGTGTATAACATGTGGTCACTCAGCAGCCAAATGGCCTGGAGTTTTAATTTTTTAAATGATATAAAATATTGTACCACAATGATTACGTTGTCATTATCTTTAACTATAAAATAGAATTTTGTAGTTCTGAATTGTAATTTAACCCTTTCGAATCTGACGGGACACAAATGTCCCAGCGGTACCGGACATTTCGTTATCGGGCGTTTCGTTAACGGACGATTCGTTACTAGGACGTTTCGTTTCCAAATTTTTCGTTTTTTTTTAATCTGGAAAGAATTTCTTTATTTGTTGTGGGTTGCAGATTATAATATATACCGATCCCAAATATTTAAGAATTTATACGACTTTAAATTATAAGCTTTAACATACATTTTATTCGTCTGCTAAGAGTCTGGTTATATATTGATTATAATCAAAGGTTTTAAAATTAACAATCATCACTTAATATCTCTGATTAGAAAAGTTAGAAATGAAAAAAAGCATGGATACCAATCGATATAGAAGTTAAATAACAATAATTATATTTCATTTTTCATCATAAGATCGAAAAATGTCGTTCAGTCAGAGCCTACATTGGGAAATTATTTTGTTTTTGATACTTCCGAAAAAACTGAAGTTAGGGTGAGGATCCAATTACCAGATGTTACATGTTACCAAATGAAAATAACATAATGGAAAACATAACCCTTCACAAATTTGCGAAGGTAATAAATATTTTCGATCATAAAAGAAAAGACAATATATTTGATCATTTTATCTCTATATTTTAATTCCCATTTACTATTTTCTAATATGATCGAAAATTTCCGGTGATTTGGAGTAGAATTTAAAAAAAATTATAGGGTGAAAAAATATAATACATGTATGGAATTGGTACAATTTGTAGCATATAACTCATTTTTATTTTAAAAAGCGTTCGTCTGGAAACGAAAAATCTGGTTACGAATCGTCCTATCACCGTCCCAGCAGACATACTTTTCCCCAGGTCAGTGGTAAGATTCAAGGAATCAAGGGGTTCGCATTTGTCCATGAGAACCGGTGCGAACCGGTTGCTATACAGTTTGAATCCCACCACTGGTTCTAGGTCAATTCGCCGAAAATATATTCTGCGAAAGCAGTTTTGCCGAAAGCACATTCGCCGATAAACTTTCGCCCAACGACACAATCGCCGAAAGTATGAAAATTTCTTAGCAGACTAAAGTTTACCAAAATTTTTTAGTTTATTGAACATCACATCCTGTGTTCAAATGAGTATTCAAAATTGATCAATTTTTTTATTAACTCTAAATTAAACGGTAATTTATTGTCTTAATTCAATGCCATATAAATTCTTGTTCTTAGTTCCTTTATAAAAGTTCTAAATATAATAGAGGTTAAACGTCTGTTTCGGCCATATCGTTTACTAGAAATAAATCTGCTTTAACTGTACCTTCAATAGTTGTTGAAATATACGAATTTAAAGTTGGGTAGACTTTTTTGTGGGTCACCCTGTATAGTGAAAGCTACAATAGAAGGATTATAGTTAATAATATTTAATGTATATAGAAGAATTAGTATAAAGTGAGACCGACCCAAAAATGCTTTTTCTTTCTTTTGCAACAGAAAATAGGATTAACCCTAGTAACCTATGACTGGTCCAGGCGCACCAGTCCTCATGACAAAATTAAAATAATTTTATTTATAAACTGATTTGAAAGCTTTCTTTTCATGACTTTTACTTTTAAAAGATGATGATAAATGGAAAGATACTAATATTTTGAACATTTATTCAAATATACAATACAGGGTGTCACAGGAAGAAATGGAAAACAATTTAAGTTAGTATATTTTGACAAAATATTAAATGTACGCGTTTCATTCTGGTATCTTTTTTATTGTTGTACCTTTTTTTTTTTTACTTTTTCGATCCACAGTTAAATTTTCATTAAGTTTCATTTATTTTTGTGAATATTATAAGGATTTTATTGATGGGTGGTGAAAATGGCTCTTGTGCAAATAGTTAGAAAACCTAAGAAATATTTGTTTCTTATCTTTGCTTATAAATTTAAATTTAAATATATAATTATTCTTTGGCGTTTACCAATGGATGTGTAAATATCTAATGAAGGTTTTTATGAAGAAAAAATATTGAAAAGTCAATTTGTAAGGATTTTATAACAGTTTTTGTGAGGACTGGCGCGCACGGACCAGTCACTTATAGGTTACTGAGCAAACTTTCAATGGCTAGGTTACTAGGGTTAACATAGAGTTAATAAATTGACACAAATAATGCAGCAATAACATTATATGAGTTAATTGAGTTAACGTAAATTCCTGAAGTTTAACCCATAATTATGTAGAATATTGTGAAGTAGTTTAAACAATTATATGTAAGTTCATCTATTTGCAATTTCATCTGGCCATATGAGATACATTTGTTTACCTTTTTAAGTAATCATATTTTTCGGCGATAGTGTCGTTCGGTGAATGTGTCTTGCGGCGAATGTGTTTTCGGCGAATCTTTTTTTTTTTCGGCGAATGTATTTTCGGCGATTGGACCGGTCACCATTCTTCTGGTAGTTCTTTCAAATACATATATAATTATATAGTTAGGTTTCCGTTATTGTCTGCCTAACATAAGCTACAAGGTAAAAACTTTTTGCGTTGAATTCAAAATACTATAGCTTTACTATCAATTTTATATAAAGTAGAACTCCTCTATAGTGAAATTCAACTAGTTCACTATACCTAGAGAGTTTACTATATAGAATTTAAGAGATGAATAGAAAACTGACATTCCAATGGTAGACTATATAGAAAATATTTTTTTCTTTTGAATTTATTCATTATACAGGATATTTTATTTCTCAGTACACAAACAATCAGGATGGTTCACATACACATGACTTCATTATAGAGGAGTTGTACTGGTGGAACTCCTCTGCCATGAAATATAAATCATTTACTATTTTCAGATTCATAGAAAACTTTCGAATATTAGTTATAAACTAAACTAAATATTTTCACTACAGAGGTAAATTTGCTATACAAGATCTACTATACAGGATGATTCGCTATACAGGAGTTCACTATAGAGGAGTTCCAATGTGTGTACAAAGAAACTTCACGTGTTCTTGATTGATTATTCGACTACCCACTGTTTTATTTAGACTATTATTTCTATTAATTAACTGTGCTCATGGAGCCTCTTTCCTTTCTAACTTTATGTATATATTTTTCTTGGTAACCATACTCATCGCCATGGTGACCACCTCTCCTCTCGCTCAACCTGGTTACCACCATGGTGGACAAACTAGCTACGGACACAAGATTCATCACTCAGCTAGTTACGGCAAATATGGTGGACACCACGGTTCGAGATCAAGCTACGTGAAGGTACATCTGCACCATGGAGGTCACCATGGGAGTCATAATGGGGGTCACCATGGGGGTCATAATGGGGGTCATCATGGTCACGGCTACCATTGAAATAGCAATGCATTCAGTGCGTTATTTCAAGAGAGAAATTTAATGCACGCATTACTTGTGTGAACATAACAATTAGATTTGTGATTTATAAACTTTTTGAAGTGTAATTGTTGATATACAATGTACACAGTCTTGTAACTGGGAATATTGAAAAATTATGTATCTAGAATTTCAGGAAAATTTGTCTGCATCGAGTTCATTTGTAAAAAAAACCATATCAAAAATATGTACTTATAACTCGGATGATTTTTTCTTCATGCAAGTATACAACATATACATTGTGTATTGGGATAATGATTGTGATCTCTATACTTATCTTCAAATTTCACTGCAATAAATGAGAAAAATGAAAAGTTACAATACTTCCATTTCAAGTGAATTTAAAATGGTTTGGTAAAATTTGTTTTGTCAAGTATTAATATATTAAGCTATTTGACCATAATTTATTCTAAATGCTATCAAATTATTTGAATGATATTTTTATACAATTATTTTTTCAATTTAATTGATTGCATGAATATATCTCTCATTGAATACTTTTTTATAAAGTGAAGAAGATTCAAACTTGAATAATGATTCATCTCATATACGAATAAAATGTATGTTGAATACAGGTAAATTTAATAATCATTGTGTTTATTTAATTATTTACAGTTTATTCGTAGAAGTTTAAACTATAATAAAAAGAAATTATAATGTATAAGAATAATTTAAATTTAGACTTGGTACATCTACACAAATGGGAAATTTTAAAGATATGTTTTGTGAAATTAAAATCAATCTAATTAAATAACTATATATAACGTGGCCGGTAAAAACACCGCAGAAAGTTCACCAGGAAGATTCCACCGTCGTTAAATGCCAGATGCGGAAAATTCCACCGTGGAAGATTCCACCATTTTGAAAAAAATATACAAATTAACAGTTTGTTTCAAAATATATTTCTAAGTCTAGGTAATTGATAATTATAAAATTCTAAATGAACAAATCTTTCTTTCAAATATAAAACAATTAATAATCCGGCCATCATATAGGCATTAAATATTTAATTGGCTAATCGTGACAGAATATGGCACTTGTAATAGAACATCAACCTGTGGCAACACTGATAAATTTAGCTAGGTTTCATCATTGAAAAGGTTAATATTAAGCAGCAATATGACAAGCATGAATTTAGTGTCTATTTCTTTAGAGAACTGAAATTTATATTAAGATGTTTAACTTCATTTTGTAATAGTTTCAATAGAGATTATTAAACAGTTTCGGAAAGTTTCATCTTGGTAATTTCTTCTTTTTCATATTAAAATATATCGATACTAATTAAACATTTTAATTCAGTACATGTCAAATTTATATTTAAATTCCACCTTTTATCGTCGCTGATTTAAATTGAAATATATATTGGTACATTTAAAAACTAGGGTGATAGATAATATATATATAAAATAAAATTTATATTACAAACAAAATATAATCCTTAATTCCAGTTTCATCATATATATGCTTAAAGGAGAATCAAACGGAATCTTAATTGTTGGTCACTGGGGCAGTGGAACTTTATTGTTGAATTTACACTATTTAAATTTTTTCATAAATTGAATTGATTCCTATAATTAAAAGACAGATTGATCTGTCTATTATTTCAATGGTCTCCTTAGCTTATCTTTTAGGCCTTTACTTAACATAACATATTCTTATAATTTCTTCCCTTTTGAACTAATAAAATGTTGTTCGGTTACCACCAAAACACATTTTTCTTAAAATTTTTTTTTTCTTAATTAAATTTTATACATTTTGTAAATGAAATCCAGTATTATGCGGTGGAATCTTCCGCAGTGGAATTTTCCGGCGGTGGAATATTCCGTGGTGGAACTTACCAGTGGTGGAACTTTCCGGGTGGAACTTTCCGTGGTGGAATTTTCCGCGGGGGAATTTACCTAGAACCATATCTATACATCCGTGAGAATAATTATTTGTTAATATAGAATGGGTACACGAAGACTAATTCTTGAATTTTAAAGATAACAGGATGTCAAAAAAGATTATATTGTGAAAGTAAAGTAAAATAACATGTGTCTTTTCTCTGTTGTTACTACAAATTTAGTAACTTTATATGCATACATCTATAAAAGTAATTATTTATTAGAATGTGCACATCTAATTAATTATAAAACAATGAGGAAATATAAAATATATAAATCACTCTATAACTATATTATTATTAAGCAATATATACCTGTTGCTATACTAAATTAAAAGCTAGCTATATATCATACCGGATACCTAGTGAGTATATACATATGTAAACCTACATATCTCTTAGCATTTTACTGATACAAATGAAGGAAAAAATATATTATCGTTAAACAATATTTATGCATAAGTGAACAGTTCACTGACGCAATAGTTATCTAAAATGTATTCCGTTGAGAAGGTTCTTTGTGTAGTGGTCCTAATTTCTGCTATTTCACTGTATGAATCGAGTGACAGATTTACTAATAATGATTCGAAAACGTTTGAAATAGAAAATGAGAATGTCTTGCTTCGTAGTCGCAGAAGCAATGAACTTTCGTGCGGCAATAGCAATGGAGATATTTATGTCGGAATGATAAAATTCTTCATTTTCCTCAAGAAAGGCTTCAATCCAAATTTCCAACTTAATTTAACAATGCACTTTGAAAAGAAGTATCGTAATATAAAGAGAGAAGAGACAGTCTCTTTTTCATCAACTGATTTACAAGCTACTGATGTGAACTCAGACTATACTTTCACTTTCCTATTGACAGCTGAAAGAAAACAAAAGGGAAAAGATATACAATGGAATATCAGGGCAAAAAATGGCCGGTATAATGTATCTTCAAAATGTTGGAGTTTACCGCAATATAAATATGTTTTTGATAAATTTCAAATTTCATATATGAATTTAGGTTCGGAATTGTACGTGTGCACTTCTGAGACCTCATGTTGTGAGAGAATTGATTCTAGTGGTAACCAGTCAGGTCCTTCAAATTCCTGGAATTTAGGATATTCAAATACGACATCACAAAAAGGACTAACAGATGAACCTTGCGAAGTGAAAAAAAGAAAGACGAAAATAAAACAAAAACAATTTCTTCTTTTCGTTGAGCCAAGGTCAGGTCTAAATATTAACATGAAAATAACATTGAGTCTATATGATGCAATATTTGGTGAAAAAAATTACGACTTCCATTTTGAGAATCCCAATTTAAGAAATTCTTGGCATCGATATCAAGTTGAAGCTTACACCAAATTAGGGATATGGAGATTATATATATTCAATGAAGGTAAAACTCATGAAGTGACCACATCACATTTACCACATGCTTATAAGTCTTTCAAGTCATTTTCAATTGTCATTTATAATGAATTAAGTTGGTACATTAAAATTGGTCCAGGAAATCGCAACTGTAGAAATCCCTTTACAACAACAACACTATCCCGAAGAGAAACTACTACAACTACTCAGATAACAACAATTCCAAAGCCTACAAATTCTACAAAGACAATTCTGCCAACTACACTAAAACCTGAGAAAACTGCAGATGATCAATCAAATTCTACTTTGCTTCCGTCTGCTGCAGGTTTGAAAATTAGATGAATAATGAAAATTAAAAATATTGAGTCTTGATGGACTGATTAATTATGTTTAGTTGTTACTATTATTTATTTCGTCGTAGGATTTTGAGTTATGAAGACATTTTTTCCGTAAAAACTATTCAAACATTATAAACTAATAAATATAGACATAGTATAAATAGACATAGTATACACAAATGGCATAGTATGCAAATATACGTATTACACAGAATAAACAAAGTATACAAAATAGACAGAGTAAATATTTTCACCAAACCAATTTTAATTGTACAAAGCTGGATTTTCATAGGTGATGTACTGTAATAATTTTGGATAGAAAAATTTAATAAAATGATGTAACAATCTTTTCGTTTACCTGAAATCTTCATTACAGATGGGCCATCTCCATATTGGTTTCTTTTGCTGTTAATCATCCCTGTGAATATAATTGTTGGAATATTTATAGGACTGAGGATAAACAAGAAACGAAACAATGAGCAAGGTGAGTAATGACTAAGGAGTAAAATAATTATATCATCCAAGAGTGAAATTTGGAAATATTTGCAAATGTCGCTAGAGTGATTTAAAACTTTAAAATTTAATTCAGAAAACCTATCTTCTCATATTTCCATCACAATTTAGTTATCCTTCTCATGTAAAATACATCTTGCATATATGATTTTTAGTAATGAAGCGGCAGCAGTTGGCCCAATTCTTTGAATTAGATTATGAAATGTGCCTGTCTATCAACAGTTGGCATTCTAAATTCTCTTGTGTACCTGCATGTGTCTCCATTGTCTAATCTCCGCGAACAAAATTCTTTAATTGGGTTAAAGGTCCTCTCCACTCTATTTTTTTATTTCTCTTTTCATTTGAATTAAAGTTACTAGTAATAAAACTTCAATCATTTCAAATTTGGTTTATAGTTTTATTATAATATGTCATTTAAGTTTTTTCCGTCCTTTCTTCTACCCTCTGAATTTCAAGCAAAGAAAATGTCCGTACGTCCGATAGGCTAACTATATATATCCGACAAATTCAAAACAATAACAAAGCTGATTCCAAGACAATGGATTCATATAAAGAATCCATGTACCAAATTTAGTATTTCTATACTAATAGTTTTCATATATCATACCATTTTTTCGATATGAGAACTGTTAATTTCAAAACACTTTGTATTTAATTGATACTTACTAAGTACATATTCGTACTTTTTCTTCTGATGAATCTTAGAAAGAGTGAAAGTTAAATGTCAATATTTCTTATATTATTAATTGTGAACAGAATACTTGATCGATTTCTTCTCTGCTAACTGCGATATGTTATATAACGATAGCTCTACAAATTTAGAGCAAATTAAAGTGGGAGCACCTTTAAGGGAGTTAATTTTGATTTAGTTTCATTTGGGGGTAAAATTAGAACGGAATGGTTCGGCCATCCTATTTCGTCACTAGTGTTTATTTAACTATTAATTATTACCTATATTACTTGCTGTGATAATAAATCTTTTGAGTGGTCTGTTATCTACACTGGCTCGATGCTTTCTGGCTTGAACTTTGAGTAGGGTTAGATGGTTCGATTTAGCTAACTTAACTCAAACTTTAAATAACCTGTATTTTCTTCAGATCTACCAATTTACAAAACCTACAATATTCATCAACTTATTATGTGTTCCACAATTCTACATATCTACATACAACTCTCTCATTGTTGCTAGACCTAATTTAATTTTTTTTCTCACCACTGGTACAGTGACGTACAACAAAAACTCATCCCACCACGAGGGTACAAACTCTACTGACGAGGCGAGTACCAACGCTGCTCCCTCTTCAAACGCCAACAAATTCGAACCCGCCAGTTATGAGATTGAGACCGTTAACTGTATCCGCAGGTTGGACCTCAAGACTGGAATCAAGATTTACTTTAAAGGGGATTACCCTTATGACAATTTTAATGATGATAATGAGTATAATGATGTGAATTAAATGTCTAGGTCAATGGTTCTTAAAGTGGGTGCCTGGCATCCGTTTGGGATCTGATTTGTTTATTTGAGGTGTCTAGGATGGCTGATTTCTTAAAAAAATTGTTACTGCAGTCAATATCATGCAGAATATACACGAAGTATATTTGCCATTTTCTCACTTCATAGTAACCAAATATATTATAATTAAAGCTTTTCAATCTATTTCAATGCAATACAATTCGCAGAGAGTGATTGAGAAAAACAATTAGGGGTGTGTGAGATAAATACTTTATGAACCACTGGTCTATATAATCTAGTATTTTCAGAACAAACTCTAATCATCAAACCGAAATCAAGGTGTAAATTACCACCCGTCACTATATTTTATTTTAATGTTAAATTATATCTTAATCATTTCTTAATCTTCTTTTAATCATCTCTTGATCTCCTCTTGATCTATTTTTGATCTCCTCTTAATCTTCTTTTGATTTTCTTTTAATCTTTTTTGACCCTATTCATTATTTTTTGTCAACATAATTGATATTGATAGGAATTGATAAAGTAGTATTGATATTCACTATTAAAATTAATTTATGATATACAGTATGAGCCACAAAAATGTGTCCTCTTTTTCAAATATTTATAAATCATTAACCAATGGACGAAAAACCTATATCTTGCCATGGTCTCTTTTTCTCCGCCTCTTATTGTACTAATAACAGGTAAAAACAATTTTGAACTTATGGACACAGTTTAAAAAGAGGTAAGCAAAGAGTGAGGGTGACTATTTTTGTCATTGCGCAAAGGTTATTCTTAGAGCTAACTCTGTGATTTTACTTACTAATATAGGCAGTGAATACAGGAAAAAATATAATGGTAGACATTTTAGTGCAGGGTGCTTACACTTCTCCCATGGAAACTATTTTGAAATAGAACATTTTCAGTGACATTTTGATCATATTCAAGTTTTCACTCTTAAATATTCGTTCTTCGCTTGTTCATTGCATGGTTAAGGCTCGCTTCACACATGCATTTTAACACCGTAGAAAAAAGCTCTTCCTAAATGTGTTCACACATGTCGTTGAAGTAAAAAATTGATATGATTTTTCGTTCATTGATAAAAAAAAAACGCAAGTGTAAACACATTTTAAGAAGAGCTTTTTTCTGCGGTGATAAAAATGCAAGTGTGAAGCGGGCCTTAACCAAGCACTAAACAAACGAAGTACGAATATTTAAGACTGAAGACTTCAATATTATCAAAATGTCACTGAAAATGTTCTATTTCAAAATAGTTTCCAAGGAAGAAGTGTAAGCACCCTGCATTAAAATGTCTACAATTATTTTTTTTCCTGTATTCACTGCCTAAGAATAACCTTTGCGCAATGACAAAAAAAGTCACCCTCACACTTTGCTTACCTGTTCTTAAACTATGTCCATCAGTTCAAAATTATTTTCACCTGTTAATAGTACAATAAGTGGCGGTGAAAAAGAGACCAAGATACAGTTTTTTGGTTCATTGGTTACCGATTTATAAGTATTTGAAAAAGCAGAAACATTTTTGTGGCCCATACTGTATTTTTAAATATCTCTTATAAGGATTGTAATGTTAACTGATCATTGAATCATCTTTACTAATAATTTCCCTTTTGTGTTTATTTATTTATTTATTTATAAATTTATTTTATTTATTTATTTGGTGTCTGCTTTTACACGACGGTTATTAAACATGAAGATTGTAACTATGATACGCACGGGAATTTTTTGACTTCATATTTAAATACCCCTGTTTTTATTCACTTTTTAAATGTATTTTATCTATAAAATAAATTAGAATATGCGGAAAATTTAATTTTAATTGAATTCTTTAAAAGTAACATGAAAGAGGATAATAAATTGGTATTGATGATGACCCGTTATTTTTAACGATAAAATACACAATAGTATATTTATAATGTACTTAATATTTAATCGTATATCTATACTAATAATTTCACTCGTGTGTTTATTAATTTATTTATTTGGTGTCCGCTTTTACACTGTGGGCATTAAACATGAAGAATGTAACTATGATACGCACATGAACATATTGACTTGATATGTAATATAAATTCTTCTGTTTTTATTCAATTCAATTAGTCAAGCTTAAGTATGCTATGCCATATTTATTGACTTGTCTTGGTATCGTCGATATTTGCAGCTGTTTTTGTTTTAACAATTTACTTTTATGTACAGTGAGGCGATTTACCGTTCCTGTTGTTATCTCATGAAATTCCTAGTAATGATGAGTGAATACTTAATGTATCTATATGAAGTTGACTTGAATTACATAAATTAAATATATCCTGACCTTATTGTTGAAAACCAATATGAATATTATGATTTTGATAGATTTAAAATGAATATTAGTGTGTCACCTAGTGATCTTCTAGTGAGTATAGCTTAAATACCAGATCGCTCTACGGAAAGATGGACGATATAACTGTTCTGTTGAACGAACTCTCATGCCCATTAGATCTATTGTGTATTTCTGAGACATGGTTGAACCATATAATACGGTTAAGGGGACAGTCCCATGTTTGTAAAAACTTTTTTATTATTGAAGCTACGGTTGTGAAACTTTTTTACACATATATAATTTTTTTTTTTCGATTTGACGAGTTTTTGTTTAAACATGAGTTTTGAACCAATTTGAAAAAAACGTATTACTCCCAACGGTGTGAAGTTAGGGTACAGCAGTTTTTTGCTTCTGATGCTTCTAGGAATGCTCTACAACATGTAGCAAACAAAATTTTGATTTTAGAATTTAGTTCCAACAATTCCAAATCCCGAAAAATTCATTTTTTCCAAAAATTAATTTTAATAATGAATTTTCAAAATATGAAGTTCAAAATTAAACATATATTTGCTACATATTGTAGAGAATTCATAGGATCATCGAATGGACAAAACCACAATGGCACGTAACTTCCAAACTTTTTGAAAAATATCAAAAACTGAATACGAAATATACAACATTCGCAATCATTCAGGAGAGCTATAATAATATAAAATAACAAAAAAAAATGAAAAAAAAAGTTTTTGTGTTTGCCACTAACTCCCCTCAGGCTAGGCAAGTCCAGTATTGTCCACACGAAGGTGGGGGTGTCATCAGGCGCCACCTGACACACTGTGGTAAAGTGGTAAGTTCGACACATAAACAACTAAAATATACTAGTTTATCGATTTTTACTCCCTAACCCCTCTCTTCAAACCCCCCTCTACTGTCTCGGGAGTTAGTTAGCGATGTGATATTTTACCTACCTGAGTGTTAGAACACTAGGAACACTTTAGTGAAGAAAAAAAATTTAGATCAAAAAACAGAAAATGGCTGGGACTGTCCCCCTAATTCAGTAGATATACAAAACTTCAATCATTTTAGTATGGTCAGAGACAACAAGCTATAGTGGCGGTGCGAGCATATTTGTTCGTGAGAATTATAAAGCAAAACTCCAAACAAATTTATCTTTTGTCATGGCCTTATAAAGAGTATATTTGTAGAATGTATGTATGCTAACATTAAATTTATTGTGGGTAGGCCTCCAGGTGAAGAAAATATTCCATGTTTTCTAGAGTCAATGGAGGAATTACTAACACAAATATCTCTCGTCTCAACTAGTGAGGTCTTTATAGGTAGAGATTTTAATATAAATACAATAGACTATTATTCAAATGTGAACAGCTAAACTTTGTTAATCTATTTTCATCTAACTCATACATCCCACTTATAACGAAACCTTCTCGCATTAATGAATCAACTGGATCTAGTACATTAATTGAAAATATTTTTGTAAAAATTATATCTCTATATGTATCATATCTCTTCATATCTGCAATATCTAACCACTTTCCAATCTTTTTTGTTTATAGGAATATCTTTACATCGAATCTGAACACTGCATTGAATAGTGTTGCAATCAATTATAGAAAGATAAATTGATAATACTCTATCTTCACTTTATGAGTCAATACTAGACTATGACTTTTCAGTAATTATGCAACTTGATGATGTTAGTAGTGCATTTTCCAGCTTCCATTATGTATTGATGGATTAATACAACTCACACTGTTCTATTCTAACAAAAACGGTATCCTATAAAAAAAATTACAAAACCTTGGATAGATAGAAATGTGAGAGATGAAATAAGAAGGAGAGAAAACTGTTTAAAACTTAGCCATGCGGGAAAGATCGGTATAGAACAGAGTTTAAAATTGTAAGAAATAGAGTCAAGTTAATTAGAGAAAGTAAAAAGGAATTCTTTCGTAGAAAATTCAATGAAGTTGAAGGTGTGACATTAAGCGAACTTGGTCGCTATTAAAGAGATAATACATCCTAACGTCAATAAGAAACGAGGAACTGATTGTATACGGAGTCACTCTCTCTGAACCTCAAGATATTTCTGCAGTTAGGAATAGATACTTTTCCACTGTCGGTTCAAACTTTACTGCTTTCTTTCCTGGTTCTTCTAGTCATGGTTATTTCCTTTTTTGTGAATCAATGAATTCTTTTTTTTCTCTCTCTTGTACCTCTCAATGATGTGGTAGGATCATATAAAGTACGATGAAGAATAAGAAATGCTCTTAAGAATCTAAAGTGAGACAACACTGTAGTACCAGTATTGTTTCACTTGATAACTCTCTCAATATCCAGGGTGGTGCCAATATATAAAGGGGGTGATGCACAGATATTACTAATCATAGACCCATTTTAATACTGAATATAATATCAAAATTATTGGATAAGCACACAGAGAAAAAGTTTACTCATATCACATTGGTCATCAATTTATGCTTTGAATCAATTTATTACGTGAGTTGGTTGGACTTTATTCATGTTTTCATGTGTGTTAAAACAACTATTACATGGTGTGTCATCAAACATTAGTTAATTTAATTAATTTTATAGATTGAATCAACTTACTTTGAGAGTTAAAAGTTACTTTTTTGAGAATTTTAAAGTATGTTAAAACAACTATGACGAGTATATTGTAGGAACTCACAACGACTCACAATCCAATGTATCTGGTGTATAAGTTTACTTACTTTGCAAGTTGGCGTTACTGTCTTTAAGTTTAGGAGTGAGTCAAAACGACTGTTTTGCTTTAATCCACGTCAATTTAACAACTTTTAAGTAGTACCTGCAACTCAACACGTAGGTAGGCGCAAAAATATCCCATTCATATGAGTCCAAACAAATCAAATTTGATTTGATTCAACTAATCCTTTCTCTGTGTGCATGCATTCAGGCAATTATACAAGTATTTGGAAACTTTTAATATACTTAATACTAATCAATTTGGATCACGAAATCACAATAGCAGTAGCACCACTCAGGCCATCTTGCGACACACTGGATATACAGTGTGGTTCAACATTTTGTTATCAGTGTCTTTTATTCAGAGTTATAGCTAATGACGAATAAAAAATGATACACCAAAATGTTCAGGAAGAGTGGATTTTTAATGATTAATAACAAGAAATACATACCTATTATAGAAGGTGCTGGAAGTGGCCTCCATTTTGCTGCACACAAAGAATCGCCCGCTTCAAAACATTAAGTGCTACACTCTAAAGGACATTCTTGCGATGTTCTTCTGAAAATCTCTTCACAACATTGATAAGTTCGTCCACTGTAGTTGGTTTTGCAGAATACACTTCTCTTTGACTTAAGGCCCAATAATATAAATCCAAAGGATTTAAATCAGGAGAATGCGCAGGTCAAGCAATCTGTGTCCCACGGCTGATGACTCTGCCTCCAAACTTGTTCAACAGGAATTATTTGGTGGCAGTGATCCAATTTGCCGGAGCACCGTTCTGCATCCACCATAAACCTTGTATTGTAGCACATGAACGAAAGGTGGGCCAAATATTTTCTTGCAGCAACTTATGGTAGCATTCTCCATTCACTATCTTGCGCCTTCCATTTCATCGGTGGCTGATCCAAGAGCCACCGGCAGAATTTGAGTCGCTGTTCCTTATGGGCTTCCGTTATTGGATGCACAGCCATATCAAGATAGAACCGCATGTGAAGGTCTTTCTTAAATAAATTCTCCAATAAGTAGTTGAAGGAATGTCGAAAAGAGGCGCTGATTTCCTGACTGAGCTTCTTGATCTTACATCCAAAAATGTTCTGACTTCTTCAACTTTTTCTGGCGTTCTCTTTGTAGGACCTCCTGATTTCTTCTTTTGAAAAATTGTTCCATTCTTGTCGAAATCCCGATTTATTCTTGTAAAATGAACAATTTGAAATGTTCTCTTGCTCTTCTAGATATCTTGTACTCTTGATCATTGCTGGCGAATATTTTGTCCCGAATGCTCTTATCATAAACTTTTTCTGTTCATCGGAGAATTTCACCATTCCTTTCATATATAGAAGAAATATTCACCATTGTGAATATATAGCTATATTCACAGAGTGACTGTAGTCTTATTTTTGAAATGCTATTACTACGTATATATTTAATAAGCATAAAAAGCAAGTTTAATGAAATGCAGAGATCGCATTTATCCAATGCATCGCATTTATCCAATTGCACGAATACAATAGTTTGACGTAATTGAGATAAAAACTCACAGACAAGTTCTAAAAAGATGTAAAATACAGACTACTAACAAAAAGCACGCTGCACTTATATGCACTATACAGGTTCTTTCATGGAAACTGTCAAATAATAAATGGCTAATAGACCCACTTAATGACGACCAAATTTAATATACTATGTCACGTTATAATGGTTATGAAATGCAATTTATGAGCATCTAAAATTTAAATAATTTCCGTTTTAACAAATGTTGAAATGACCTCCATTACATTCAAGAAAAAGTTCCACTCGTCATCTTATATTATAATTTGCTTTCTGAAGATTTCAGCTGGAGTGTTTTTGCACAATGGCCCACAATTTCTCAATATTTTCTTGATGTTGGTTCCTGATATTTTGTTGGTTCCCCCCCCCCCCCTCCCAAAAAAAAAGTCAAGGGGATTCATATCTGGAATGCATCTTGGCCAAACAGCTCTCATTGAAATTAAGTGGTGCCTAAATTTGGTTTGTAACATTTCAATGTTTGCCATTATGCAGTGGTGAGTTGCTCCATCTTGTTGAAACCATCATTGTTTCCTGTTATATGTTGGAAAAGGTGTTCATTCAACTTCCTTCCATATGATTCCCCATTAACTTTCACTTCATTGTCATTTTCATCTTTAAACCAATACACGCCCTAAATTTCTGTTTCGATGAGACCAACGCAAGCCATTAACTTTTCACCTCTTTGTCGTTGTTGTTCTTAGAGTTCATGTGGGTGCACCAAAGCCCAACATCTTTAGGAGCAGTTATTCTCACAAACAAATTTGTGTTGGACCAAATTAGACTTTGTGAAAAATTACCAGGATGCTTTGGCCACCACATGGCTGAGTTCCAATCTATTTTCTTTGTGCATTTCTATAAGGGTCTGAGCTTTGTGAATTCTGTATGGCTTGAATTCACCGTAAAATTGCATTTTATGTTCTTTATAACGTGACATAGTATAAAGAATTTGGTCAACATCAAGTGGGTCTATTAGCCATTTATTATTTGACAGTTTCCGTGAAAGACACTGTAGTACAAGAATTATAGAGGGCGAAATTTGGAAGAGGAGAAAATTATGTCTGAGAAGGAATTACGTACATTATATAGCATGAATGATGCTGAGGGTGTTTCTGCTTTTATTTTTAGGTAGATGTACCGTAAATGAAGAGTTTTCCTGTATATACATAATCACATTTGAAACTTTTTGTTCAAATTCCTCGTTCGATATTTCTTAAACTCTTTACCTTGATTTCTTTTATAGGCTTGTACACTATGACTTCTTTTTTTTACTGTAAAAAAACTGGAGCTATATAATGGATGAAATTCGTTGCTACAGGCCCAACTTAGCCTAACTCCTATAATTTTTATCTGAACTAAACTGATGCAAATTGCTTTTATCTGCATTTTAGTCCGCAGTGATTAGCACAATGAGGCACTGCAATCATATACAGTTATCACACCCGCATTCGAGTGTCACAGGCCTCTGTGACACTTGGCCTCTAACTTCTATATTTTGGCATGCAGTTATGAAGTTTAAATTTATATGATGTCTGAACTATACCAATAACGATGATATCTAGTAAAAAGATCGTATTCTAATTGAAATTTGAATTAATAAAGATCATTATATGTCATGAAAATCGTAGGCTATCTCTAACATTTCCGTCTCTTAGAATTTGGATATGTATATTTTTGATTCCGCTATGCTTCTGTTATACAAACTTCATGATTGTTAAATGACCTGACAGGGGGGCAGGTGGGAGGGGACGCCCCGATGTACAAATATGTACCTATATTTTTCCGAAATAAGCTGCATAGGTACCTATGTACCTACGGTAACCTACCTATCTGTGACACCCGATCGGGTGTCTCAGGTACATATTTTTCGAAGTTTGTTCTGCTAATTAATTACTATTTCAAATTTCAATTAATTAACTATATTTTCACTAGATATTAATATTATTGGAATTGGGTTAAGCTCAAACATCATATAAGTTTTAATTTCACAACCAATCACGCTAATTCCTTTTCTGCGAATCCGCAGAATAGGTACTAACTACTAGGTAGTATGAATTTTTTGATATATAGGTAGGCCATATTTTTCGTCTGGCGTCTCATTGTTTTATGGCTAACTTCATATACTATCTTGTTTCTCTTTATCATCCTAAATAATAACTTCATGTCCTTCCTAGTACTTCCATGATTTAACATAATCTAAAATTCATGTAAATTGCGGTATGGTAGGATGCTAGTTAAGTTTAAAGTTGCTAACTAGTAACTGTGGCCAGTGGCCTCAATTTTTTTATTCAACTTCATGTTTGTAGACTGTAGTAAGACGTAAGTTAAATAATCCAGTCTGAAAAGCATGCACAATCAGACATCAGTCTCCAGCCAGTCTGTAGAATGTGTCTCTTCTCAAACTTCCAGAGAACTTGAGAAGGTCTTAGAAGTCGGCATAATAATTAACTGACGTTTCTATGGTCGGCATAATTAGTTATTTCTGTGTAGTCGTCACGTTAAAATAAAGCTAAGTACCTCAAGGCTCTACGGTTCTACCTAGTCTTCAAGTTAAAATTAAGCTGTTTCTAAATTCTTATCGGTAGTCATCACATCAAAATAGTTTGATAATTTCGACTATACACTTAGCATTAAAACAAACTACGATCCATAGTACCTACACAAACTTAGGTTCATAGTTCACAAACTACAGTCCATAGAAAAAATTAACCTTTCAATTTTTTACGCTTAACCCAGTTAGTACCCAGTCTGTATTTGGTGCACAAGATTCCACTGACTTTTTGAAAAAGTTGAAAAAATCCACCATAAATTTCTAGTAATTTGGCTAATCCACCAACATTTTACCCATTTTTCCACCGGAAATTAATGGTAACATAGGAATAACAATAATTAGCTAAAAATCCACCGACTTTGCCAGAATATTATTATCGATTGGGGAAAAATTCCACCGACATGTCGGTGGAATTCACCACGAAATACAGACTGCCAAGTAATAAAGCATGTCCAAACTCGCCATTTTAATGGCTAGTTTGTGACGGTTATTTTGAGCTCTTCAAATGCAAATGGCGAGTTTTATCTATTTTTCTCCTATGCTACAATGTTATTTTGGAGAGAATTTATGAAAATTTGATAATTTTGGAGAGAATTTGTTGAATTTTGGAGAGAACTGGAGAGACAAATGGCGAGTTTATGAGACATACTATTTTACTTGGACAGACTGGCGCTTAACTCTGTTATAAAGTAAGAGTTGATTCAATGCATGCTTTTAGAATCAACTGTGTTCCAATGACGTAACAGGATTTTCAAACCAATCATGTAGTGTAGTGGCCCAGTGTTGCCATATCCATTATCCACCGTGATTCGTGAAATTCCTCTGTCACTTTTTCTCGTGCAATTTCATAAGTTTAATAATACATTCAAATTTGAATAGATACTACTTACTGATGAATCTTTCATTAGAATAATGGGTAGTTAATGAAATTTATTCTGATACACTTACACGCAATGTACAGTTTTTGTACCATCCGTTATTGTAAACTAGGCAGTAGGTACCAATTCATAGTTATTTAGGATATCTAAGTTACGAATTATTGGACAGTTCCATATTTTCGGTCAAAGATAAATTATTATTTTCCATTTAAACTGATGATTTTAATAGGTACTAGTGATACCTGGATACCAATTAATAATATCGAATTATTTTTCGTATACGATCGTAAATATGTAGAACTGCCCTATAATTTGTACCTAACTTATCCTATAGGTATACCTACCTATTTCAATTAAATTTTATTCAGTTGAGCTGAGTACTGATAGCATCATTATTTACAAATATTAACTACCAAAGTAAATACCAAAATTTTATAGGGCTAGGGTTATACGATTAAGTTCAACACTAGGGTAAGCTCCGAATTATCCGTCAGTTCCACATTTTCGATCATATAAGAGAAGACAATATAATAATTATTATTTCACTAGGATAGGTTGAGTAAAATAATTTTCATTAGCCTATATGTTTTTTTCTTATATGACCGATGATGTGGAACTGACTGATAATTTGGAACTTCCCTTAGCAGATAGCTAACAATAATTACATAGAACGTATTATGATAATGATGATTAAATAGGTGGGAATAATTTCGATTCTGGTTAAATTGTTAAAGTAGGAAATTATAATGTTTAAATGTTATGAAAACATATGATTAAAATATTTAAATCGGAAGTTCACGTACCATGACGTAGGTACATAAGTTAGAAAACAAAATGGCTGTCAGGATGACGCTCTATGAGTAGGTAGGTATATATGAAGAAAATTTATGCCACACTCTCATTAGGAATTTGTAAACCTTCACTCCTCTGGCAAAGATTGGGTACACTTAACCCTTTGCTAATCTAATGCTCTCTATATTTCATACTCCGCCATTGAGACTTCATCATCGATTCATCACCTTACTTCATCATCGATTCATCACCTTACTTCATCATCGATTCATCACCTTACTTCATCATCGATTCATCACCTTACTTCATCATCGATTCATCACCTTACTTCATCATCGATTCATCACCTTACTTCATCATTGATTCATCACCTTACTTCATCATCGATTCATCACCTTACTTCATTATCGATTCATCACCTTACTTCATTATCGATTCATCACCTTACTTCATTATCGATTCATCACCTTACTTCATTATCGATTCATCACCTTACTTCATTATCGATTCATCACCTTACTTCATCATCGATTCATCACCATTGAGATTTCATCATCGCACCATTTACGCCCTGGAAGCTCTGCGGTCCCTTACAAGGCGATGCAGGATGTTAAACAACAAGGGCTGAGCAAAGTGATAATGCAATACTCTGCAAACCCAAACATTAGAATTTACAAGCCTCTTACCTAATACAATTGGCTTTTAAGCTCCACCGTAAACCATATAACGGTTGGAAGCTTCCTCTATTCAAAACGTTAAATTAACGAACTCCATTTACTTTAATATACTGCAGTATAAAATGATTAGCATTTAAAAGGCCTACTAATTTTTCAAATTGTTCATGTATAAATTTAGGAATTAATTTGAGAACAACTGATGTCGCCCAACATAATGTAAGAGAGTGTGGTTATTTCTTGATTAAAAACTATTATCTTTAAATTTCTTTTAACTTTTATTTTCCATTTAGTAGTTCCCTCAAAGAATTACTTTATTTTCTCAAATTAAATTTTCTTCAAGCAATGTTTATTTGTTTTTCTGAACACTAAACTTGCTTATTCACTCTTTTTCATCTTCACTCTCCTCTGCACGTTGAATTTAAGATTTTTTATTTAGACTAATAATTCATTATTAACTATTATATTTCTTATTTTTGTTCAAATTTTGTCACTGAAATTCCAATATGGAGAAGGAAATTAGATCACTTAAAACTAAACTCAAAGTTACATTTGAAAAAACTATTAATAAAATAGAGAATATCAATGAACTAGTTAATGACGAAACTAGTGTTGACCTTATCAAAGATTTTGATGCACAAATTAAAGGATTCTTAGATTCTTACACAGAAACTGTTGATGAATATCTTGCATTACTAAATAATAATTCTGATGGTATTGAGTCAATTTCTAAACAAGAATGGCTAAAACAGTCTGAACTGGAAAGATACGTTTTTAATTGTAGGACTTGTTTATCTTCATTTTTCGAAAATAGAACTGTCAAGTCCGAAGACAATAATAAACCAATGTGCAACATCAAATTACCTGAACTTAAAATATTGAATTTCAGTGACAATTCTTCTGATAAATATGCATTGGACTCATTTAGATCTTCCTTTACCAACGCCATGTCTTCATTTCCTAATTTGTCTGAAGTTGAGAAACTCTTGTATCTTAAATCTGCTTTAGGTGGTAGAGCTTTGGCCTCAATTGAGCATTTATCTGTAGATGATACTGCTTTTGAAGAAGCATGGGCGTTGTTAGAGGGGGAGTTCTATGATAGGCATTTCCTTTCGAATTCTACTTTGAGTGAAATTCTAAATTCTGCGAGGTGTGACAGTTTGAATAAGATTGTTGAATTATCTACCTTTTTGAGATCGAGACTCTTAAATTTGCGTAAGTTAGGTTACGATTTCGAAGCTTTTGATTCTGCGGGAAATGTTCTTATCAGTAATGTTGTAAGATCTAAATTGCCCTCTTACTTTTTGCAAGAGTTATGCCGAAAAACTGGCTCTAGTTATCCATCTGTTAATAATTTTATGGAACACTCCGCAGAATTAACTAGAATGTTCACTCAGGATAAAAATTCATGTAATAAATCTTCTTCTGTTTACACTTCTAAACCTAAGATTGATAAATTTAGTCATAAGAACCAATCGAGTTCTTCTAATGTTAGAGCTTGTAAATTTTGATCTCATACTAATCACTCTTCGATCTATTGTAAGAGGTATCAAAACTATCAGGACAGGGTTAGGAGAGCTGATAACCTGTTCTTATGTTCTAAATGTCTGGGTGGTAACCATAAAGTTGATCAATGCCGTGGTGTGAAGTATCCATGCAATATCTGTAAAAAACTGGAGCATATTACTGCTCTTTGCCCTAACATGGTATTGTCATTGTCTACCGGTAAGCAATCTAATAGAAAAGATTGACTAAAATTGAAGCACGGTGTTGATATTGCTAATCCGGTCATTGAATTAATTGTGTCGTCCGATAGTGGGTTTGTAAAGTTGCCGTTCCTGTTGGACACGGGTGCACAATTTAGTTTAATCAATAGTAATTTAATTAAATCTTTGAAGTTGAATGGAACCAAGATCTCAATACATATTGCTAGTTTAGGTATTGTCGAAAATGTATCTGGCCATTTAACTAAAATGAAATTAAGATTACCAAATTCAGATTGTTTAGAAACTAATTTTTTTGCCATAGATGATCTTAATTTTGAAATGAGGGTTGATGGAATTAACTACGCTATTAATAAACTTAAAGATTTAGATATTCCATTGAGCCCATGTGTCCCTAAGTTTGATAATGATTATACCACTGTAGCAGGAATTATAGGCAATGATATTCTTCCTATGTTTTCTGTATTTGAATATTCTAATGTCGGTAAATGCAATTTACTAGACTATCTAATGGATTTATCCCTATAGGATCTATCAATGATTTAATTGTCAACATAGGTTCATGTAGGAATTCTTTTTCTAAAGAACTGGATAACAATGTTGTCAAAGAAAATGAAATTAAGACTAGAGTATTGAATGATTGTTATGGCCCTTGCAAGAAAGCAGAAGTTTCACGTAAATCTCGAGATAGCAATAAAAATAACTCTAAGCATAAATCTTGTAAAGAATATCAATAGAGCATTCATTTTGCATTAAATGCAAAAGAAAACTATTTCTCACCAATTGCTCAAATTTTTGATGATTCTTTTGTTCTGCATGGGTTGGAAAATTTATTTTCTCTAGAATCTATTGGTGTGAGGGAGTCCGATAAAATTTCCTCTTATGATCACGATGAGATTGAGAAATTCAAAAGCTCTATAGAACTAAAAGATGGTCACTATTATGTTGAACTTCCATGGAAAAATGATATTATTGATAAGGTCCCTTCTAATTTTGAGTTAGCTAAAGTTGTAGCTAAAAAGATGCACCATAAAAATTTAAAACAAGGTGTAGAATCTAGTTCCAAAATCAGATTGACTTAGGCATTGTGGAAGAAATTCCTGGCAATTTCAATGCTAATGATCATGTATTTATACCACATCGAGCGGTAATTAGAGATGACCCCTTAGTTAATTCTACTAAAGTTAGACCAGTATTCAATTGTAGTCTTAAAGTTAAAGGTTGTCCATCATTGAATGAGGCAGCGTATCCAGGAGTAGACCTGATGAATAATTTAATTGACCTTCTGCATTATTTTCGCACAAATAAAAACTGTCTTTTAAGTGACATAGCTAAAGCCTTCCTCATGATTAAATTGAAGTCTCGTAAAGATAAAAACAGATTTTCATTTGTTGTTTTCAATGATGGTGAATTCAAATACTATAGATATAATTCTCTTATATTTGGATTCATAAGTAGTCCCTTCATTTTAAATTACATAATTAAACATGTAGCCGAAAAATCTGAGGATTCCCTAATTGAGAATGTTCTATCTACTAAGTTCTATGTTGATAACTTGATCATTACCTCTAACTCCGATACTGATCTTAAGAAAGTATATGAACTTGGAACTATTGAAATGAGTAATTCTGGTTTTCAGCTTAGAGAATGGTCCACTAATGCACCCGCTCTTTTAAACCATATTCCTGTTGATTTAAAGTGTAACTCTTCTAAAATTAAAGTTTTAGGATATGTGTATGATAACCATGATGATACTATTTCTTTAAAAACAGAACCTTTGGATTGCAAGGTGTCGACCAAGCGACAAGTCTTATCTTCTATTGCTAAAATTTTTGACCCTCTAGGGCTCATCACGCCCATAGTTATAAACTTTAAAATATTTATGCAAAAGTTATATAAAAATAACTTTAATTGGGATGATAGTATGGGAGACGATTTGCAATCTGAATGGTATAAACTTTGTATTTTCTTCAATTGTAACATAGAAAAATTTGTAGCTCCTAGATTTACCTTTGATACTTCTTCTTCTGTAGACGTAGTAGTTTTTGCTGATGCATCAAAGGATGCTTATGGCTGTGTTTTCTATGCAATACAAAATGGTAAAGCCTCCTTGCTTTACAGTAAGGTTAAGGTATCTCCTTTAAATACAAAAACTCTACCCACGCTAGAATTGCTTTCTGCTTATTTAAGTTTGAAATGCTTAAAATCAATCCTTGATAATCCTCATTTCCAATTTAAGGTAAATTCTGTTACTATTTTACTGGATAATCAATGTGCTCTTTCGTGGCTGCTTTCTGGAAAAGCAAATAGAAAAAATATTTTCGTAAATAATAGATTGAAGGAAATGTCTGTAATTTCAGAAGAGTTGAAAGCTAGTGGCATTTCTATTAATTATTCTTACATTCCTTCACAGCACAATGTCGCTGATTTATTGACTCGATCTAACAAAATAACTTCTTTCATTGAAGAGCACAAGGATTGGTTAGAGGGACCTGACTGGTTGACATACAATCGAAATCAATGGCCTACTGGTTCTTTGGGTTGTATTCCTACCAAGTTTATTAAACTTATGCATGGTAGTTTAGAACCTAATAGACTTGTAGCAGCTGGAATTGAATCTGGTGATGTTCCTTTAATAGATATTACTCGATTTAGTTCTTACAGTAAATTAATTAATGTACTTGTTAAAGTTTTAAGCGCTGTTAAGTTGTTTAAGAAACTACCTATAAATCAAGATGATTTGAAAACAGAGGCATTTAATTATTTGGTCAAGTTGGCTCAAGCGAATTGTTTCCCTGGTGAAATTAAATATTTAAATACTCTTCCAGTGGATTATAAAAATGTACCAAAACTTGTGTCTGACTATAATTTATTTTTAGATGAAGGCGGAGTTTTAAGATCTTGTGGCAGGATTGATAAGAGTCTTGCTCTAGATTACAATGCTGTTAATCCTGTTCTTCTTAGTAAAAATGATTATTTAACCAAATTGTTGATTGCAAAAGCCCATAGTGACTGTTGTCATATGGGGGTAAATTCGACTCTTAACTATTTGAGAAAGGGTGGGTTTTGGATTATTAAAGCCAGACAGGCAGTTTCTAATGTTATAAAATCTTGCATAACTTGTAATCGATATAACAAACTAAAATTCAAAGCTCCACCTTCATCTAGTCTTCCTTTTGATAAAGTAAACTTTATAAAGCCCTTTGGTTCAACAGGTATTGATTATACAGGCCCCTTTTGGGTCACTGATATTAATAATGTTAAGACTAAAATGTACATATTAATTTTTACTTGTCTAAATACTCGTGCGGTCCATTTAGAATTATTAAATAACATGTCGACTGAACAATTTATCTTGGCTTTTGTAAGATTTCATAATAGGTTTTCTCTTCCTAATGTTCTCTATTGTGATAATGCTAAAACCTTTCAGGCAGGTGAATCAGTACTCAAGACTCTAATTACTTCGGAAGTTTTTCAGGAAAATTTTTCGTCCTATAACATTAGGTTCAAATTTACTCCTGTTTATTCCCCTTGGTATGGAGCCACTTGAAAAAGACTTATTAGAACTATGAAAAACTGTATGTACAAGGTCATAGGTAGAAGAATTGTTCCCTATTTTAATTTGTTAACGACTTTGTCAGACATTCAACATGTTATGAATTCTAGACCTTTAACCTACAGTAGTAAGGGTGACGAATTGGAAATTATTACACCAAATAGTTTATTGCTTGTAGGAAATTCCTTCCCTTCACTTGTTTTGACTGAAAGCAATTTAACTAAGGATTTGGGAGATGAAGATAATAGAGAATCGATCCTTAATGCTTTGGAATTTAGAGATGTCACGTTTGAAAGTTTTCGAAAGAAATTTCTTCAAGATTATTTGCTTGATTTAAGAGATAAAAACAAGAATTCTTATTCACCTGATGAGTTAAAACAGTCTAAATTTTTGAAACCTGGATCTATTGATATTATGAAAACTCCTCTTAAATCCAGACCATTTTGGTCTTTTTTGCTAAAATCTTGGAATATATACAGAGTTCTGATAATTTGATCAGATCTGTTAAGGTTTTGAAGGGTGGTAATGAGATTATTACTTCTATTACTAATCTATATCTATTAGAATTAGATTCAGATTTCCCTGTAAATAATGAAAGTAATGACGACTCTGATTCTGAAATTTTCTGTCCTGATGACAATATAGATTCTTCTAATGCTTATCTAAATGATTCAAAAGATTCTGAAGATTGCTTAAATGAGCAGTCTTCCAATCTTAGTACTTCTATTCCTATTGAGTCAAGACGTAGACCCCTTAGAGATGCTGCCAATAAATTCAGACGGAAGCTGACAGACTGGATACAGTCTGATGCCGTCTGAACGTTAGTTCATTTAAATTTGTTATGAACTAACCTTTTCCAGTCCTCTAGAGTAGGGGGTGCATTTAACATATTTGGTTTAATATTTTTCGTCATTATGTTGAATGCAAAGAATACTACTCTCATTCCTAGATGTGTCGTAAGAGGCGACTAGAAGGTGGAATAGGAAGTTGGAGGTATCCTATTTCAATATTACTCCCAATTTATTATTATTATTGAATTATCATGTTTGATTTAAATTTCATTATTAAATTGATTGATTAATTATTTAATTTGCTAGCATTAAAATATTTGAAAATTATCTATTTAAAATTAATGTAGCTATGTATGTTTGAAATAATGTTTTGTAACATTTATTCCATATTTTTGCCGGGGAGAGTGAAGAAAATTTATGCCACAGTCTCATTAGGAATTTGTAAATCTTCACTCCTCTGGCAAAGATTGGGTACACTTAACCCTTTGCTAATCTAATGCTCTCTATATTTCATACTCCGCCATTGAGACTTCATCATCGATTCATCACCTTACTTCAACATCGATTCATCACCTTACTTCATCATCGATTCATCACCTTTCTTCATCATCGATTCATCACCTTACTTCATTATCGATTCATCACCTTACTTCATTATCGATTCATCACCTTACTTCATTATCGATTCATCACCTTACTTCATTATCGATTCATCACCTTACTTCATTATCGATTCATCACCTTACTTCATTATCGATTCATCACCTTACTTCATCATCGATTCATCACCATTGAGATTTCATCATCGCACCATTTACGCCCTGGAAGCTCTGCGGTCCCTTACAAGGCGATGCAGGATGTTAAACAACAAGGGCTGAGCAAAGTGATGATGCAATACTCTGCAAACCCAAACATTAGAATTTACAAGCCTCCTACCTAATACAATTGGCTTTTAAGCTCCACCGTAAACCATATAACGGTTGGAAGCTTCCTCTATTCAAAACGTTAAATTAACGAACTCCATTTACTTTAATATACTGCAGTATAAAATGATTAGCATTTAAAAGGCCTACTAATTTTTCAAATTGTTCATGTATAAATTTAGGAATTAATTTGAGAACAACTGATGTCGCCCAACATAATGTAAGAGAGTGTGGTTATTTCTTTATTAAAAACTATTATCTTTAAATTTCTTTTAACTTTTATTTTCCATTTAGTAGTTCCCTCAAAGAATTACTTTATATATATCAGAGATTCAGACATGTATCGAAACAGTTTCAGACATGTATCAAACTTGTAAATATAGAAAAAGTGGTAGCTATTCTATGAATATAAGCAGATTATTAAAAATAATGGTTAATCAAGTAATACTGATACAGAATACCTAATTAACACAAAATACCTTCCTACTATAAGTATAGCTAAATGTTTGAATTTAAGTTTTTCTGTTCTAGACATGTACCAGACAACTGTCTGGAGTCTGGACTTGTACATGTTTAAAAGTATTCACAATTAGCCTAATATTTAAGAAATAATACGATCGGAAAATTTAGATTTAAATTTGATAAATTATAAAACACTAGTTTATAAACATTACTGTTCGTTTAATTAGGTATTTTGAGTAAATATTTTAAACTGAATGAATGTAGGTACTTAATACTTATACATATAAGGCTATATAAACGTAGTACCTAGGTAGTTTGTTTCGATAATTCTTTAGTGCATTGGGTAAGTTCCGAATTATCGAACGGTTCCACATTTTTGGTCATGTAAGATAAGAGTATACCTATAGGTAATAATTATTGAACTTTTATTTTAATGTGCATCCAAGATATCTGAAGGTTAGGTATAAATTATAATGAACTATGGATACCTACCAATTAGAATGAAAGTTAAAAATAATTATCAAGTAGGTTACTGTATGTAACATGGTACGGTGGTACATAACTGGTAACTGCCACTAACTGGTAGGTATAAGGTTAAACAGGTTATTTAAGAGAGGTTTACCATATATAATACATTCTTGATAATATAATATCACAGATACAGATTTCACATTATATACGGTACTATACCTTGTAAATACCCTTCAAATGGGCCGGCAAATTGGTGGGAAAACATAGGAACATGTTTTGATATTTATTACTTGTTCAATCACTCCAGTGACGCTATCATGATCTATGAATTATGATGAACATACCAGTTACAACTTCAGCGCGATTTGATGACGTCACTCGGTCACATTGATGCTACGTGATGATGATCACTTAAGACTTTTAGATACGTATACTGTTTAGAATGTTCAGTGTTTATAGCTGACCAAGCTGATTTGCCTTGTGCAGTTATTTTTGTTTTTGACAGTCTTCTGAGGGATTTCGTGTTGGCCGACATTGGACATTCTCTGGAACTAGGTCTCTTCTCCCGCAGAGATTTTTTTAATTTGAGAGACAGTTACTCTCTGACTCTCAGTAGCAGATTCAGAATCTGCCGCAGCTAAATTTATGGTAACATAGGAATTAATTCAAAATCTCCCGCAGAGATCTCCAATTTCTAAAAATTCAATCAAAAACTCCCACAGAGTGTCAGAGCCAGATTGCATTCTTTGTAAAATTTTTTCGAAACTCGCGGTCTTCTAGAAGACATTTATATAGAGTTTCAAAACTTTGTGGCTCATCAAATGTGAATTTTCACTTGATCAAATTATTCAAATATTCCTGGTCTGTTAATAAGTAACTAAATCTAGGTAGTAATTGCTCCTTCCACCACGGCTCACTTTATATCCCATTGCTTGTAGTTTTTATCCCACAGCACTCATTTTTATCCCACGACTTGGATTTTTTATCCCACGGCTCGCATTTTTTATCCCTTGGCTCTCATTTTTTATCTCACGGCCCAAATAAAATAGTATGTCTCGTAAACTTGCCATTTGTCTCTCCAGCTCTCTCCAAAATTCAACAAATTCTCTCCAAAATGATCAAATTTTCATAAATTCTCTCCAAAATAACATTGTAGCATAGGAGAAAAATAGATAAAACTCGCCATTTGCAATTGAAGGGCTCAAAATAACTGTCATAAACTCGCCAATTCCCAGTCTGCAAAAGATGCATGAAGTTGTGAAGTTTATCCGGCGAGTATTCAGGCCTTGAAATTAGTCTCTTGAATTATACGGTGATAAAATTTACTAATTAATTCCTATGTTTACATGTAATTATTGGAGATTTTTGGCTATTTGGAGAGAGATTTGAAAATCTTTGGAGAGAAATTGCCTCAAGAATTAAATATCTGGAGACTGATTGTGCATGCTTTGCAGACTGGGACAATTCATACTTTTTTTATCCCAGTCTGCAGAATATGGGAGATATTTGGGATATTCTCTCCGAACAATTTTGAATTAATTCCTATATTTACATTAATTTTGCTACGAACACTTCTGAATTAATCCCTATATATACATTAATTTTGCTACGAACAGAATAAGAGATCTCTACGAACACTTTACCAGTTTCTGCAGACTGGTTTTTATCTAGAATAGAACTAATTGGCTGTAAAAATGCTAGTACCTTTACACTACATACTTGTCTCATCATCACTACCTAATACTAGAATGAGAGATCATGAAAATAACTAACGGCACACGTTCATCTGATTGACTTTGTTACTGCTTTAAACCTACATTGATCTGCTTTGCCACTGCGGCACTGCCATGAATCTAACCCCGATCTGCCCAGTTTGCAAAGCATGCACAATCAGTCTCTGGATATTTAATTTATATGGCAATTTGTCTCCGAAAATTTTTCAAGTTTCTCTCCAAAATAGGCAAAAATTTCAAAATACTCTCCAGTAATTACATGTAAACATAGGAATTGATTGGAAAATTGTCGCCGGATAATTCAGGAGACTAATTTCAAGGTATCAATAGTCGCCGGATAAACTTCACATCTTCATGCATCTTTTGCAGACTAGCGATCTGCTATGCAACTGCCGTAAATCTGCCCCGATCTGCTGTAAATCTGCCCCAATCTTCTATGCAACTGCCCCGATCTGCTATGCAATTGCCGTGAGTCTACCACAATCTGGTGTGAATCTGCCCATCTTCTATGCAACTGCACCGATCCGATCTGCTGTGCACTTGCCGTGAGTCTGCCAGGATGTGCTGTGAAACTGCCGTGAGTCTGCCACGATCTGTTTGTAACTGCCGTGAGTCTGCCACGATCTGTTTGTAACTGCCGTGAGTCTGCCACGATCTGTTTGTAACTGCCGTGAATCTGGCACGATCAGCTGATATGCAACTGCCTCGAATATGTCCCTACGACAGTTGCATAGCAGCAGATCCAGATCGGGGCTGATTCACGGCAGTTGCATAGCAGCAGATCGGGACAGATTCACGACAGTTGCTTAGCAGAGGATTCACGGCACTTCCATAGCATCAGAATGAGGCAGAATCACGGCAGTTGCATTGCAGCAGAACGAGGCAGAATCACGGCAGTTGCATTGCAGCATAATGAGGCAGAATCACTGCTGTTGCATTGCAGCAGATCTGAGCAGATAGACAGAAGTTGCATAGCATCGGAACGAGGCAGAATCACGGCTGTTGCATTGAAGCAGATCGGGGCAGATTCACAGCAGTTGCATAGCATCAGAACGAGGCAGAATCATGGCTGTTGCATAGCAGCAGATCGGGGCAGATTCACAGCTGCAGATCAGGGCAGATTCACAGCAGTTGCATATTTGCTGATTGGGGCATATTCATAGCAGCAGATCGGCTTGTTTACTATTCCAAACATTGGTCACACAAAAACTGTGGTTACTTTACTTTATCACTAGCGCTCTACACAACAATCACCACAGTATCCTTCGCAATCTCAGTGTTGGGTCCATCAAACAGGAGCGGCATGAGCCCTATATGGGTATCTGGGATGAATATCGCAGGTATATCAATGAATAATAGCTCTTTAACTGTACTAATAAATGTGCGTAAGTCCACCTGTGAATCAAAATATTCCCTGGGTGTTCTTGCGGATCTAGTATATTGGTTATATCTCGATAATATATAATTATTATTAAAATCATCTTACATGATGTTAATCTACAGTAAATTATGCGTGTCCAACATAAATTGCAATCAGCATATTTATCAACACTGCAGCAAAGTTCACGGAGATTCGATTCTAGTCCAAAATAATTATTTTGCTATAAAGAACATAGGTCTCTGTTTGAACACTTAGTATTTATACTTTATCTCTTAAGATTTTCGTGATATTTATGGACTAGGGGGTTTAAAAGCTGCTCTTTTCAATGGTGTTGTCAGATTTGAAATATTTTCACACATTCTTCGTCAATGACTGATGTGCAACTTCACCCGGAATGTTGAAGTGCGCAAAACCACTCGCTGACACTACATGTAATGCTGTAAAATTAATATATACTAAAACTGAAAAATGGGAGCAAGTAAACCAGATTGTATTTCATGTTAATTTCCACCAACTTGTCAGTGGAAATTTTCTCCATTGAAAATAATATTCTGGTCAAGTCGGTGGTTTTTTAGCTATTTAATCCTATGTTACCATAAATTTTCGGTGGATAAATTGCAAAGATTGATCAGACAAATTACTGGAAATTTTCTGTGGATTTTTTCAGCTTTTTCAAAATGTCAGTTGAATTTTGTGCACCAAAAAGAGACTGGCAAGTAAAGATAACAGACTAGAGTCTGTTATCTTTACTAGGTTAAATTCTGGTCCGTAATCGCGTTATGTTTACTAGCTTCATTTCTGGTCCGTTTGCTTACTAGCTTCATTTCTGGTCTGTTATCCTTACTTGGTTAAATTAATAATAATAATGTTTGACCAATAATTGGAAAAAGAATTCAATTTTAGAATCATAGATACCACATTAAAGGTTGAAGGATTTAAGCACAGTTTTTTCTATCTTTTAACTACTCAATCTTCACAATTTCAAAATGGATCACGTTTTTATCAATTCTTTCAATTAATAGAATATGCAAAATTAGTGCATAACCAGTCTGCAGAATATGGGAGATATTTGTGATATTCTCTCTGAACAATTTTGAATTCATTCCTATATTTACATTAATTTTGCTACAAACAGGATAAGAGATCTATGAACACTTTTCCAGTTTCTGCAGACTGGATGCATGATCATTAATAATTAATATTGTCATTTATAAAGTTGTATTTTTTTAAAATACTAAAGCAAATATTTAATTAAACTTAAATGAATTTTTCTGGTCTGTTAACTTTACTAGCTTAATTTCTGGTCCGTTATCTGAGCTAGCATAATTTATAATTTATGGTCCGTTATCTTTACCAGCTACATTTATGGTTCGTTAACTTTACTTGGTCCGTTTCTTGTCCGTTTTCTTTACTTGCTCCGAAAAATGTAAGGGTTTTTCAGTTGTTTGCATAGAAAAGGGTTAAAATTTCCCATAGGTATGGCATTATTGGCTATTGGCCAGGTAATAAAGCATGTTTGTGACAGGTAGCTATTTCCAGTCTCTGAAACATGCAAGTCTGTAAAGTGAAGTACGGTCACGAGCCCCCCCCCCCCTCTGTTTTTTAATCCTTATTTATTTACCTCATTAAAAAAAATGAAGAACTACTAACTGAGCACTGCTAATGTAGTTTGTGTTACCTGCTAGTTTGTTCTACTGCACATTTCATGATTTTTTAACACGTTGCATGCGTGTGACCAACTGGTGGGTCACTGCCACTTCAAGTACAGTGTGGGTGACCCACTGGTGGGTCATTAAAAAAGATTGATTATCTTCAAAGAAAATTATAAAAACGGGAAAATTTTATATTTTTTATTACTATTTTTTAATATGTATTGACTTTACAAGTGAATGAAAGTAATCATGATCATTGATCAGGAAATTTGGCAACTCAATAAATATGGCACTACCTATAATAATTTGCATGTAAATTGAGAAAATTAGAATAATTTTTTGGAATAAAAAAATAAAACAACAATTCTAATTGCTACATATATCTGTGTTTTGACCATTCAAAATTTCATCCAATTAGCTAATTGGCTTTAACTGACATACTTTATAGCTAACATGGGTGATCCAGCTGTATCTAGTATGCAAATGACACTGATTGTGGTGCCATCTATCATTAGAACTTGGTGACAGGACAATTACACAAAAGAAAATTCTTTTTCACACCACAATATTCTAGTATAGAAGTTAAATGCATAATTTTTATTAATTTTGAGCTAATCATAAGAAAAGAAAGTTGATATTTTGTAGCTTTAAATTATCATCATTGAAGTGATATCTTTCTTTAGATGCTACAAGTAGCTACGAAGTTTCCATATTAATTGATTTTCATGCTAGGTATATTAAAATTTACAGAAAGTGTGATGGATCACCCCAGTCGATGGTGCTCTTTAATTATTTATAATAAGAGGAATGTATGTGATAGCTACTTATACCCTGTATAAACTCGTAAAACTTGAAATATTTAAGTAATAGAATACCACAAACACAATTTTATAAATCAGTTTTTATTAAATGTTATTGATTGTGAATGAAATGAAATGGCTCTGTGAATGAAATCTGCTATAATAAGATGGAATTTTTGATAGTGGATTTTCCATCAGAGGAATTTACTTAGAACTACAGGAAATTATATGGCAATTTCTTTACAGATTTAATTAATTCAGTAGCTAAGTTATTTAACGTACAGTCTCTTATGAGATAAATAGTTATTTTTAACTAAGATATCAGCTATACATTTTATTAGCTATGGAATATTTAGTGTTTGAAGATATTGAAAATGAAAATTTCAATATAAACACTGATTTTGTCTCTATATCATCAACTGGCAACATCGAACCTGTGAAGAAAAAAGGATCAAGACTACAACATTATAGACCAGCATGGGAACTGAATCCATTGTTTGAAAATTGGCTGGTTCAAGGAAATAATAGCAGACGTGCAAAATGCAGTGTGTGCAATTCTCAACTCACTGCAGATATATCAGCATTGAAGTATCATGCTTCATCAATGAAACACAGAGAAGCCATGACCCAAGAATTCGGTGATACCTTCACCATTCCCAAAGTCTCTTCAATGAAATCAGTCAGAAGAGGTTTCTACAACCCATTGTGGGAATCTGATGAAAAATATGGCAGTTGGATTATGCAAGGTTCATCTGAGCTTTATGCCTATTGTAGACTCTGTAAATTAGATATGCCTGCTAATACATCTACATTGAAAAGGCATATGTTCACTCAAACTCACATAAAGGCCACAGGTATGCTTAATGATAGCTAGCTAGTAGCTAATAGTATATTGATTAAAATAATCTAGCTTTGGTGTCAATGGTAAATTACATAATTTCTTGAATTTTCTTTTGTAATTCTTCAATACTTACCATCCAATTATTAATAACAAGATAGCTTCTAATTTTTTTTATCATATTCCAGATTTTGATGAGAAATTGCATTCACTACAGACTCAAACTTTGTCAGGAGAAAGCATAGTTTTACAAAATTTAAATGCGACTATTGAGTAAGTTTCTAATTATAAATATATTGAATAAATAATTTAAAATATTGTATGTATCTTCTAAAAGCCTTAGCTACAATGGATAAGTAAATATTCTTAAGACCAAGTAGTGAGATCCACAGCTATTATTTATGGCTTGTCAACTATTAATAATCAATTTATAGCTAATTATTAGTAGAATTTCCACCAGTAGTTTAGTCTTTTTCAATCAATAATTTCCTTAAGGGGACCGCCCGTGAATAGGTCATGACAAATTTATTAATAAAGCTACGGTTATGAAACTTAGTTACTTAATTTAAAATTGAATTCTCTATTGTTTTTGTTTCTTTGAATTTTTTCGATTAGACGAATAGAAAACAAGTTAGTCGAATTTCAAACTGGTTTTCAAACATGTACCTCTAATACAGTGTTGAAGCTACAGTTCCCCATACCACTCTCTACTAAACGTTTATAGCGATTTTCGAATTTCCATTTTTTTCGAAAAATTCAATTTTTCGAAAAAATACTATAATTTAAAAAAAAAATTCAATTTAAATTTCGAAAAAAAAAATTGAAATTCAAAAATCGCTTTCAAACGTATTGTAGAGAATAACTAGGATAATCGAATGAAAAAAACCGCAAACCCGTAGCTTCAAAACTGTATTAGAGGTCCATGTTTGAATACCAAAATATGTAGCTATTTTGAAGTGTATCAAAATGGTATTCATGCTACCGACCATGTTTTTTGTAAAAAAATGAAGCTACGGTTCTGAAACTTCGCACCCATATATAAAATTGAATTCCCTGTCGTTTTTTTTTTTTCTTAGCATTTTTTCGATTAGACCCATAGAAAACGAGTTATTCGTACTAACAGAGCGCTATATCCACCCCCTCCCCCCTCTCCCAATGGGCATAGCGTCACACAGGCACACTCTATAGTTCTGATTTTTTGTACAATCATTTATAAGGTTGTTAGGTACCTATTTATGAAATAAAAAATAAATCATACTAAGTCGAGACCTCTTCACGAGCGGTCCCCTTAACCTAGTCAATCATATATATTGTACTCCTATTTTATAGCTAGGGTAAGTTCTTAATTATTGGTCAGTACCCCCATTTTCGGTCCGAAAATGGGGGTACTGACCAATAATTAAGAACTTACCATAGCTCAATAATTTTTTTATGGAAAAATATATCTTCATCCCATTTATGCTCAACTAATTTGAGCTCCATCAACTTTATTCACATTCAGTTGTTTGTTTTGATATAGGAATATTTCTGGACATTCATTTTATGTAATTGACCAATTATTGAAATGTTATAATGAAAAAATGAATGCTTAATTTATTTAATTTATTTTATGGAAGATTAAAGTAGAATTTTCATGATGCAATGAGTACAACAACTTCTATTTAGCTATGCCTAATTATTTAGATTCGTTTTTCACAAATTATGATGTTCTATAGTTACTTGTAGCTATAGCTAGCTAATTTGTAAAGTTGTAATAGTCAGGAAAGTTGAATCAATTTGGAGGGACTGAGAAGGTGAATAATAAACTAGGGCATGGTTTCTTTTGCTCAATATGAACAGCTAAATCTACTATATAATAAATATAGAGAAACCCAGATATTCATCTGAAACCTCTCTAAAATAGTAGAGTAGCAATCCATTGCAACAATGTCTACTTTCTAAACACTGATCTTAAAAATCCCCTACAAACTCCAAGAGAACAACTACTCACTGCCAGTTCTGTCAAAAATTGGATGGGAAAACCTGAAGTTATTTTTTATGTATATAAATAAGCATCCCTCAAACAATTATTATTTTTAATTTATTAAGAATCTAACTCCAATAGCTAAATTCATTTTTGAAACCAATTTCTAATGATCTAAAATGTGCCACCACTATTGCTCACAGAGAATATACTTATCTCAAAAAAATATTGCATAAAACTTGAATAAAGTAGCTAAAGTGTAGTTGCTCAATGGCAGGATCAAATTAAGTGATGGTTTTGGCTGCCACCATCAGCAACTGGAAAGAGCTCATTGTTTTTGAGTATAATTGATTGAAAGAAAAACAGGAGAATTATTATATTAATATTGTTTAGTCATCAATGTTAGATGGGCAACAATGCAATTCAAAAAATGTTATTGGCCATTTTGAATGATCAAAAAGACTTTAGTGTAGCTATATAATAGATAGATCACTGTTTTTTGATTGAATGCGAATGGGTACTAGTTAGTTATTTTCAAATCAAATTTAGCTATTTTTATTATTAAAAATGAAATTCTAAACTCTTTTTTTTAATTCCAGAGAGCATGACCAAGAGGTGGCAAAACTACAGGAAATATGTTTATCTGCCAATCTGTCTAATCCTGAAGAGTCCATCTACAGTTTCACTGAAGTAGCTGCCCCTAGTTCCATTTTTCAATATACCAATGATAGAAGTAAACTTATGGATGAACTCTCTCTTCAAATTGGCAAACTACTCATGAGAGGTTATAAAATGCTCAATGAAACTTGCAGGAAATGTGAGGTATGATAAATTCATTTTTTGATCGAGTGGTTACCTAAGCTACGAAGTTTGATCTAACTACCCTTCTGATATTTTTTGCTATATTTGGAACCGTTATAAGATGATCTGGAACCCTGTTCTTTGGTGGAGAAACGGAACTTATTTTCGTACTAGTTAGCTATTTTTCATGGATTGTCTAATGATGTATTTTTTGCTTGCTTCTATTAATTATGTCAGCATTTGAGGGGAGGATTTAGAGCGATGCATACCTATTCATAAACCAAATATTTGACATGAAATTAAGATTCAAGAAGCATTCTCTGACATCAAGCTATTATCATTATACCTAGCTAGTAGTTGTGAAGATCTCCTTCTCTCCGATTTGCTGTCATAACTCCTTGGTGTAAAATTGTGTTTGTGTACACTTTTCGTTTGCTATTAGCTATTTGTGTTCGTTTTGCTATTATTATATTTTATTTTTTTCTAAATGATCAATTTTGTAATATTAGTAGCTAGTTAAATGCTAAAACTAAGAATTTCGTATGAACTTTATAGCCTCGCTTAGGGGCTAGACTAGATTTCTTTCACATCGTTCCTGTTTTCTGTCTGTTTTGTAACGTTGTAAGATTCACTTCCTGTCTGCTGTTAGCTATTGGTTGAAGGCTTCATTTGATGTTGAGTTATTGTGCTCGGTGCTGGATTTGTCTAAACTGGAAAGATACTTGCCATTTATCCCTAACAGTCCCAGATATTACTTTGCCAAGAACAGTAGCCATAGCTAAGCTTAATTATTATGGGTAACTGACTTTAGGACCAAGCTACATAACTATTTTTGTTATTTATCTGGCATGTAGCTTCACTTCTGTTGCTTGTGAAATAGCTAGCTACCTATGTTCTTAGTTAAGTGTAAAATGTCTGATAAATTCATAACTACTAACTAATTTCTGAAAGTCAATGCTCAATATTGAATGTTTGCATCATTTTCTCTTTCTATTCTAGTGTGTCTTGATGGAAAACAAAAAGGGATCTAAAAATTGTGTTGGATGTCAATCTGGTATAATGGAAGAAGTTAGAGGTAAGTCCTAGCGAGGCTGTGATATATTTTTTCCCTTAGCTAGTCATAGCTATGAACCTATGATTATTAATTCAATATTCTGATTTTTTGTTTTAGCTATCGCCTTTTCTAAGTATTGATTTCTAAATGTTTAGTCAATAATTTTATAATAAAATGTGCTCAGTTTTTAAATGTAGCTAATTAAAAAAATTAGGTAGCTAATTAAACAATTTTTTTTTATATTTAAGATTAAAACACCGTGTAAATTTAATATCTCATCTTTCTTTTTTTTCTTTTCTATTTCAGTTAAATCCAATTCAGATGGTGCAAATTTATACCTCCCTCCAGTCAAATTTCAAATTCCTCTCTCATGCTGCGCTTCACCAGATTCAATATTAGGAAATTCTTTTGACTTTCCTGTCAATTCCTATGAACAAGACGGAGGCAATGGCGTAAATGATAATACATGTGATATTGAACAAATTCTAGTTAAGGAAGAGGTGAGATATTGTGCATTTTCTTGGCAGAATAATATACTAGCTAACTGCATTATGTTAAATAGCTATTTAGCTACCTGGTAAATAAGTAGCTAATATTCATATCTTCGTTAGATTATAGCTAAATCATTAATCATGTCATGAATTTTCCAATTGAGTAAAAATATCTAAATATCTAAAATCCTGTTTTGTAACTGAGACTAATTGCTACTATTTCCTGATGCTTATTGAGTTTCCTTTATCCAATCATTTATTTCTCACATTTCTAATGTTTTCTCAAAGGGTAGTTTACTAGCTGTTGTTACGAAACAACAGATAAGATGTTTGAATGTAGCTAGCTACACTCTTTATCTTTAGCTATCAATTAGCATTTGTTTGATTTGTTTAATACATGAACTGGATCAAAACTAGCTAGCTAGAATTAACTGAAAATCTAAAGTAGCTAGCTATCACAGTTATGAATGGATGTTGCTAAATATGATACTAAGAGTGACTTCATTGGCAACTAGTAAATGCTCTTGACTCTTTATCAATATTCTTTCTCTTTTTGTCATATGGTAAATAATAGCTAACTATATTCAGTTCCTTATAAATAAAATCTACTACAAAAATGCTTCACTATAGAATCTGAATAATGTTTAATCATTTTGCGACGACATCAGGTTGACGACAGTGCAACACAAGCGGAGATAGTCATCAATGAAGCTGAAGATGGTGAAATGAATTCATATGTTGAAAGAATCTACGGACCGGAACAGACGATGAAATTAGATGAAGAAATGGGTAGTGACTATTTGTAAGTAACTAAATTTTAAAGCAGTCTTTTTTTTTCATGATCATATGTCACCTGAAATATGACCATATTTGATATCTAACTTTAGAAGCTATTTTGAAGACCTTCACTATTTCTTTCAGATCGTCAATGCTCAATGGTGAGACGATGTTCCAGAAAGAAGATTTGCACTCAGAAGCCCTGGCCATGAAAAGAGTTCTTACTAATTTGGTAGAACAATTGGAGAGGAATGAAAACATTAGCAATTCTCTAAAATCTATAGAATCAACAGTTACTGCTCTTGTCAAATTGAAAAACAGCTAATTGGTTATAACGATTATTTAAATTACAAAACTTTTGTTATTGTTTCAGTTAAATTGTAACTAACTAACTATTTCTATGTCATAATTTAGTAAGAATTTCAAAATGCAGCTAAGTTTTATTACTAACTATTTTAATTTTACCCCACTCTAGTATGTCCAAGAAACCTTTTACTATTTAAAATATTATATGATAGACATTGATTGCACGTCACAAGTAGCTATATATTGTATTGTCTTATATTTATAGCTACCTACATCCTTATCATTTTTTAAACGCTATTTGTTATATTAGAGGATAGCGCTAGGGTTATGCTCTTCAATTAATATTTAATATGAATATTTTTATTTGTATTGAAATATATAGTATACGTTTTTTTAAATTTTCTGTAGGCTGCCCTTGAAGCAGAAGCTGTTCCGGGCCTAAATGTGCCTATAAAAAATAAATTACAATCTCTTAGATTTCTGTGTTAGGTAGGCTTCATTTACTATCACCTCTTCATTTTCCTCTTCCATCCGTGAGTGCAGCCACCGGCTGTAGTGTCCCTTTTCGTCACATTCCTTGGTAAGGGACTGCATTCGCGGAGTAGCTTTCCTACATCTATGAGCATTGTTAATGACGGTAGTAGGTGACCTTGTTCATGCAGCCACTTTTCTTTCTGACTCACTCTTACTTAAATTCTTTTTGACGTTAGCGATATTGTCTTTGATTCCGAAGCAGACGTTAAACCCTCATTAAATTAATGTACAATTATCCTATGTCTGGTGTTTTACTAGAAATTACTCTGAACAATTTTTTTAAACTAAATGGATGAGGCTATGCAAATTATGATCACAATTGTGAATGTACAAATTGTATTTTTAAAAACTTTTTAATAATAGCGAAAGATACTATGTACAATTAGATTTAATTTATATCTGTTAAATGTGAGGAAAAGCTACTTCACAAATTGTTCAACCTTCCTAGTCATACAATATTTTTTTACTTTTACCTCTTTTATTGTTACCTATAAATAATACTCAAGGAAACCTCAACTCTCAGAGTCCTAAACTGTTGTAATTGAATCATGAAATGTTTCTCTTTTAATTGTTTATTATTTTTAAGCAGTTTTTTTATAGCATGTGTTGAATATAACACTATTTTGCTAGCTGCTGCGTGTCTTTGGGTTACTAGTTGGTAATCTCTTAAACTTCACTTACAATCATCTCTTCATTGTTTGACCCCAGGGGCTCTATCCTAAAGCTGTCTGTGGTGAATGGAAGAGAAGGGGGGTGGCATCCCCTGGGCCTCGAACTGCTGAAATATAGATTGTTTAGCTATAGTGTCTTTTATTATTACCTTCGCAAGTTGCAGAAGGTTATGTGTTGGCTGTCATTTATCTATTTGCAAGTATTCAACCAAATTGCCTGAAAGTTGGTGGGACGATTGGTCAATGTCCAGAAACCATATAATTAGATTTTGGAAACGAGTGGATGAAGGGTCAAGGTCATTATACCTGAAGGATTATTTGTTGGTCGAGGTCATTTATTTACCATGTTAATCTACTTATCATTTTGTACGCTAGTTTCAGTCTTAGAGGTTAGCACTTTAGTTATGCTTTTAATTAAGAGTTCATTTGTGTTAGTTCTATATTCTTTTTGGCTTCATTTATTATCATTTCCTGATTTTGTTTTCCATCCTTGAGTGCAGTCAAAGATGCTTGTGTTCTTTTTCTCCAAATTCCTTGATTTAGTGACTAGCTATTCAGTGAGTAGCTTTTCTGCATCCTTGAGCTTTGTTTCAAACTGGTGGTAATTTACTTAGTTCAAAAAACATTTTCCTCTCTGGATGCTTCATAGAGTCCCTTGTATTGAAGTTGTATGTAATTTACTTTTGATACCAGCGGTATGGCCTCTGCTTCCTAAGCAGATTTTAACTCCCTGTTCAATTTATGACTGAAGTGCATCAGTAATTATCTTCAGTTTGTTATTGCTTTCAGGGATTGGCTTTTTTTCACTGAAAGTACAGAGAGAAGCTTACCTATTTTAATCATGAAATTCATTATTGCATCAATTTATGTTAGTATTTTTAATACTATGAATATAATTAGCTACACCTCCTCATGATTTAGAATCAATTCATTTTGGTGCATCAGAAAAAAGAGCAGAAAGTGTCTCGCGATACAGATCTTAGTTCTGTAGAACTCCTCTATAGTGGACTACCATTAGTTCACTATAGAGAGTTAGTTCATTATACGTGTCAAGAGATGCATAGAAAACCAAATATTATTCTATGGCAAACTGCACAAAGTATGTTAACAATAGTCTTAAAAATTCAAGTATTTCACTTTTACTCAAACTATAAGGGGGTTAATAATGAGACAGACTCAAATTATAGTTTAGTACAAGCTGTACTTTTGCAAAAGTTGTTCAACATTTACACCATTTTTCAGTTTTTTTTTAATTATGTCTCGTGTTTCACGTAATTTTAAAGCATTTTTCCTTTTTTAATTTTTTAATTCATTAAATAGCTACGTATAATTTACTAATTTTTTTTCAAGATAACTGTTCTGTAATAAAAATGATAACATTATTTAAAAAATATTTATTTCATTACACAGGGAAGCTACATAATTTCTCAGGACTCTACTTCACTAGAACTCATATAAAATACACTAAAACCAGTTCGCTATGCAGAGCTTACTTCTTAGAAATATACATAGAAAACATATTGGATATTTTATGGCAAAGTAAATAGAACAAGTTCATTATGCGTGGTGGTTCACTATACAGGGTTCTACTATATAGGATGGTTCACTAAACAGGAGTTCAATATAGAGGAATTCTACTGTAGTATCTATAGCTAATGGTATCTTTTATATTAGCCTCTATTAATTACTGTAGCTAGATACATTTCCATTTCAGAATATCTGGCATTTTCAATTATTTGTTGGTGTTTTAAGTTTTTGTTTCAAATTGTTTGTATTTAAATATCATCGAAATGAGTAGCAGTTCGATCCACTACAATATCCTCAAATACAATCCAGAGTGGGAGAAGATGGACCTGTTCTTGGGTTGGCTCTCACCAGGAAAGAATGAACAGAAGGCGATGTGTCTGGTGTGTGATGTGGAGCTGATGGCAGACCTCAACCTTCTAAAGGTCCATGCAAGGGTCAGAGGCACTGCATACGGGCCAATGGTATGGCTGGGCCTGGGGTTGGCTTTTATAACAAGAGGTGGGAGGAAGACCCAGAGTACAGAGTGTGGCTGTGTCAGGGAAGGACGGAGAGCAAAGCTAACTGCTCTGTCTGTGATGTGGAAATGAAAGCTGCTAAGACAGTCATCAGGAATCATTCAAAGTCTAATCGTCACCGTAAGAGTTTGGGTGAGTCTTACCTATCTCTTATGAAGATCTTTGGTGGAAAAGTATTATATAATTAATTTATATTTAGAAAATGAGACGCATACCTGGACGTTGCAGAATTTCTATAGTTAAAAATTATAAAAAAAACTGTTCGAAAAGTGCTATTGAAATATTGGTCAAGTGAGTAATATCTTCTTTAATATGGATATTCTGTAATGTAAATCGAGATTTCATTTTAATATTGACTAATTCTTTCATAGCAAAGAAAAAAAGCACTTCTTGGTTAATGATAAAATTCCAAATAACAATGTCACGTTGATTTACATCATTAGCAATAGTTTGTAACTAATGTCAAGTACCGAGTCTATTAATATCCTTTCTAAAGTCTCTAATTCTTGTTCATACAACTGCCATGATAATCATCCTTCAATAACAGATCACAAGATCTTTCTCACATTCATTTACTTTTTAAAAGTTTAATATATGTTAATGCCTAATAAGTTGGGGTTTTATTAAATAAATGTGTACTATTTCTCTCTTCAGAACACTACAATGCTTTGACACAGCTTATGGACTACACTAACGAAATGTGAGTAATTAACTACAGAAGAAATAGCTAATTAATTTTCAGTTAACTAATCATAGGTAGAAATGTTCGGTGATTAAGATCAGAAATGAAGGAAAAAGTGACTTCATTTATTTGGTTATTAGTATATACAGTATAATTGGATGATATTTCGTATAAAATAATACTTATGACATTCGCCTCTGAAACATTGGTTTTACTTCCACTTTATATATGTAGCTAATATGTAGTTAGTTAAATAGTTTGATCTGACTAATATAATAGTAGCAATAGCAATTTTTTCTTTGTTTGCTCTCTAGAGGGTCGAAAGTACACAATACTGCTTAGATTTCAATAATAATCACTGTTGAAAATTGAACTTTCTTATTTGAAACAATTATAAATCTTAGCAACTCAGTAATGAATTCATTGTAGATTTATATTTTATTTACTAACAAATGAATCATATGTCACTTAGTTGTATGATGGTTACGAAGTTCATGAGTTATTTAACTAAAAATTTTGAATACAGTTGTTATTTACCTTTATTTTTATTTCAGTAATACGAAAGATCCTTTAGCAAGTGACAGTTTATTCGATGACACCAAAGATAATATAATGGAACAAATAGAGATTTCTAAGAAGAAGCCTGAGACCATCACATCCCTCATATCTATGGGATTCAAGAGAATGAGGAGAAAATGTGATTCATGTGAGGTACGCACGTATCAAAATGTGAAGAATGAAGTTAAATTTAACTTTCCTAATGCTAGATACATAGTTAGATACATAGACTAGATATAGTGTTTATAGCTGCAGAAAAGCCACTAGATACCACAATGCAGTTCTAAAATGAAAGGAATTTAAAAAGAGTTGGCACATTAGTGACCTTTCTTTTTAAATCCCTCTCATTTTATAACTGCATTGTGGTATCTAGTAGCTTTTATGCAGCTATAAACAAAGAGAGCCATTTTCCTGTCCTACTGTTTCTTCGAAGTCCCTTGTATCTATTTTCCTTTTGATGTCAGTGAATAGGCTTTGCTTAAAAATACACTTTATACAATATAGCTACTATGTTAATTCAATACTTACCTATTCTACATTTTGTTGAGTGGTGGTCAAATTGGGATTTCCTTTTAATTTGCCTATTACTTTCTCCGCACAGTCCACTTTGGTGAAGAACAGAGAGGGGGAAATATTCTGCGTCAGTTGTGATGATCCTCTGCAACAAGAAAGTAAGCTGTGGCACCTGTAAATATAGCTACTTATTTTTAACATTGACAGCCCTATCTAAATGTAGCTACATACAAAACACATACGTTTATTCAGTCGTAGTGTTTGAGAAAAATTCCCGTGTGAAAAGGGCCTAAGATCTATCAAAGTATTTAAATTTAGGAAAATATTATAAGCTTAACGTTTTTTGACAAACAGATTGCTTATGTAAAAATACCCTTCAAAACTCTCGAAAATCCATCTCGTATATAACTTTTTAACCCTATTGCTCCTGCAGGTTCCTCTATAGATGTGAAGTTAGAAGATTCACTGTCGCAAAGTGCAATAGAAGTCATAATGCAGCTTGACGAGAAGTGCGAGAATGATGATGCAGCATCAGTGATACACGAAGTTAGAGAGAACCAATATGTCGAGTGAGAAGAGAGAGATTTGTTTATTAACTTATTAGCTACTAATTGATCAATAATTTGCCTCATTTTAATTATTCTCATTAATATCCTCTTTGTTAAATTGAATTTTAGTCTCATAAACTTTCTGATTAATAAAATAGATTTCAGATTTCGATGTCAGAAAATATTGATCAGAAAATATCACTAAGACGATCTAAATTAAGCTAATTTAAATAAAAAAGAAATTCTTCACCAAATTTGATAGACGAGAAGCATTTATTGCTAAATCGCTGTATTTCGTTGAGAATAAAGTTTGCAGTGTAGGTTAAAAACAACCATCAATCTCCGACACATTACACAGGTAAAGGGCCGTACACACGTAGGGTTTTTTCAAGTCTTTCCACCAGCCTTTTTGCTAAGCTCCTCCTACTTTCTCCTTAAGAATATAAGAAAAAACTATAAGTTATTATATATTTAATCGTTTTTTCTTATATTCTTGTGGAAGAAGTAGGAGTAGCTTAGCAAAAAGTCTGGTGGATAGACTTAAAAAACCAAACGTATGTTCAAAAATCCTCTCTCTTGCTCTACCAATTACTCATCCCTTCTTTCACTCTTCAGGTGTCGAGTCCAAGGCATAGACATGGGGGAGGAAGTACAGCGACTGCTGTCAGCTCTCAAGAAGAGACTCTCTTTTCTCAACACAATCATCGGGTCTTCGAGCTCTCCTGACGATATTCAACAAATGGAAACTATAGTCAAAATATTGAATAAACTCAAAGAGATATGAGGAAGCATTAGTGTATGTTTATTATTCTGTAAATAAGATTTTGTATAGGTTGAATTGGTTAGTTTTTCTAATTTAATTTTTATGTTATTAAGATTGAAAAATAATATTGACTTGTCCCCCAGGGGCTCTATCCTGAAGCTGTCTGTGGTGAATGGAAGAGAAAGGAGTGGGGCCCTATGCGGTTCGCTTTGAACTGTTGTAGGTAATTTGGGTTATGTTTTTTTTTTCATCTTTGCCATGTTTAGTCTTCTATAATGCTACTTGTTTAAAACCCCGCTCTGCGAAAAAAGTTTATAATATATTGTTATATATAGTTATGGAAGTGAACACAGTGCGGATTCTTATTGACTTTTCCCGTGGATGGGCAAACTATCCTGGTAATTGTGGAGCAGAGAAGATTTAGTGAAGTTAAAGAAATGGACTCATATCCGGGTCGATGGATTTTAAACAGCAAAATCAGCAGAGAGAGCCTTCTGAGTAGAAGTTGATTGCATATGACTAACGTGAACGATTGAATCACAACGTTCTGAAGATAAAAGCCTTTTTCTCAATGAAACCAGCTTAAATTATTGACATTATCGAAAAATCTATCACAAAAACTGCGTTTGAGGCGTTGTAGCGGAGCGAGGGACATTTCCAACATCAAAAAGTTCTTCAAAAAAGTGATCTTTCTGATTGACGAAGAATTTGACGCTCCCAGTGAAGTTGAAGGAAACTGACTTCCTGGCTCGCCATTTAGTTTTCACCATAAGTTTTGATTTACAAAACCAATTTTGATTCCGATTTCGCTCTAGCTTTATGTTTTGAGCTGTAATTCAAATATTATTAGAACAATATATCTTTGCAACAAACATCTGAAATAATTTTGATTTACTCACTAACTGAAAATAAGAATTACACCATATGGCATGAAACTTGGTGGGACTATTTGTCATCATCCAGTTACTAGTTTATTAGATTTTGGGAGCGAACGAGTCAAAGGTTAATGTCAAGGTTATATATTAGCGGTGGCGAAGGTATGTGCTCTAATGAGTACACTCAATCTAGTTACCCGCATAATGCGGAAAGGTCATATTTTACCTGTCATTTATTTTATTTATCATCTTGTTATTCGCTTAAGGGGACGGTTCCCGCTATTTTTCACTTTTTTCGATTTTTTTTTCTTTAGTTACCCTGCAAATATACCAAAGAAAACTCATGGAAAATTCCATTCTTATACGTTGAGTAGAACATTGTCTAACTCGCCTCCCAATGTAGGGGTAGGGGGGTATGTTTTTGAGGGAGTGGGTGGCTCGCACATTCTTATGGGCTTCGTCGTCGCTGCCTGGGTTGACCCCCGAAGCGACCTGATGAGTCCTCTGGCTGGGACGAAAAGCATATATGTTTTTAAGAAAAAAATTTCTTTTTTAAATTTTAAACATTTATTAAAAAATATTTTTCTTCCTCCATTATCACAGTAACTTTTTTTCTCAAATTCTCACGTTCAAAAGTATAGAACTGCTTGGGGGTTGGTCCTGCAGAAAAATGTGTAAGAGCTAATATGTTCAGACCGAAATTCCTAAGGTCGTCTAGTAGCCCTTTACCTATAACTTTTTCTATAAACTTGTTTTTTTTAACAACAAAAAAAATGACAATTTTTTTTTAAATTCAAATAAAAAAAAATTCAGATCGAAATTCAAACAAAAAGCTACTAGACGACCTTAGGATAGTAGTAGAGAACATATTAGCTTCTATAAATTTTTCTGTAGGACCAACCCCCATTGAGTCCATAGACTTTCCCTGGGGGGTCGAAAAACAGGTTTTTCGACCCCCACGGGGGAGGGGGGCCCCAAAATGAAAAAATTTCACAAGATAGCATAATATTTTTTTTCACTTTACACCTTATGTCAAAATCTCAGCTCAATCGGACGAGTATTATTGGTAGATCTAAAACGCGGGAACCGTCCCCTTAACTGAAAAAGTGTTCAACCAAATTGCCTGAAATTTGGTGAAACGATTGGTCAATGTCCAGTGATCTGCTGGTAGAATTTTGGGAGCGACTTGGTCCAAGGTCATGGTTATTTATAACTCAAAAAGTGTTAAACCATATTGCATGAAACTTGGTGGTACGATTGGTAAATATACAAGAACCATTTTATTAGATTTTGGGAGCGATCGGGTCAAAGATCAAGGTCAAGACCATTTGTAACTCAATAACCAACTTGTCTGAAATGTGATGGTACAATTGGGCAATGTCCAGAAACCATCTGGTAGAATTTTGGGTGCGATCCGGTCAAAGGTCAAGGTCATTTATAACTCAATAACTATATTTATTGTATTGTACCATATTGCATGAAAATTTGTGGGACGATTGGTCATTATCCAGTTAGCAGTTTATTAAATTTCGGGAGAGAACGGGTCGAAGCGGCAGCGAAGGTAGCGCTCTACCGAGTGCACATAATCTAGTTGTATGTGTAGTCACAGCTGTTTGAATGGCTGATTGTAGCTACATTCTACGCTTAAGGTAACACAGCCCACATAGCGTTCTACATTTACCCTCCTTTCGATTATCTACTATAAGTCCATATTTGCTAAATGGTGTATTTTTATATTAATAAATAAAAGTACCAATAAAAGTGAATTGGTTATTACCTGCTTTACTTTCCTGTGTAATTGATAGACATTAATTAGATAAGTTCTTATTCTTACTCCAAAAGTGATACGTAACATATAGTTCACTAGATCGAAAACGTTATAAATGGGCATTTTGACGCTTTTAAGGTATTTTTTAACACCCTATTACAATTTACCAAAAGTACTTTACGTAGGAAAGATAGTGCTTGGGTTAAGCTCTTCGATTTGCAAGTCTTGGATTTTTGAGTTAGGCTCGTAAGCTTCATTTACTATCACCTCTTCATTTTCATCCGTGAATGCAGTTACTGACGTGTTTGTCCCTTTTCGTCACATTCCTTGATAAGTGTATGTTTTCACGGAGTGGCTTTTCTGCATCCATGAGCTTGACACCGTTTGTTGGTAGATGACTTTTTTCAAGAAACCAAGCCACTTCATGTTCTGACTGCTCCCATGAGTCCCTTGTATTTATTTACCTTTAACGTTAGACCCTCAATAATAATAGGTATGGCTTATTGATTTACTGCCTATTGGGAAAATAATACTCTTTATCACCAAATGAGATATAATATGATGTAAATTGAAACATTCATAATTTATTTGACTAGAATAAATAATTCTCGAAATCACAATTTTTACCAACTTGATATAGTTTCTATGTATAGACTCTCAACTCTGTAAATGTTATCTAAATAGTTTGGACATAATTATAATTACATTTTACTTAATCCGTTCAACAGGTTCTAGCTTTCTCAGAGAAATTAGAATAATATAATTTGAAAATTATTGCCATTTTTGCATCTCTATATTACAATAATAATGAAATGTGTAAATAAGGACAATTTATTCGCTTAATTGACTGATAAAATTGATTCTATTAGAGATAACTCCAAAATATATCAATGTGTACGTATATTATTACAGTCTTTCATTTGATATCAGTTTAGAACTATATTTTCTATTCTTGTGTAGCTGCTGAAAATGTTCGCTATAGTTTTGAATAGAAGTTAAAAAGTTCAAAGGGGCTAGACAGCTTTAAAATTATATATTCGAATATGGGATCAGTCAATATATTCAATTATCTGTTAATGGCAAAAAAAAATCTCATTAAACGAAAACTTACTTTCAATTTCATAGACCACCTTCCCTATTGTTTTTTATTATTTTATTGTCTTCTCCTATTATCTAACTTCTCCATTCCATGCCGACTGTTCTCGATCTTTTGGTAGTTCTGTTGGTAGATGTCTAGTTGGTGCATTTCCACATCCACGAAGTCGCTCTGGTTGACTTGGTAGCCAGGGTTGTGAATGAGGTTGTGTGGATATTGTGGTGGGATTTCATTGCAATGGTTGCTGGGGGGTTTTGGTTTACTCTTTCTAGGTGCTCGGTGTCGTGACTTCATCCTTTGTTGGTTTGGAGGATGGGATTCTTTTCTCTGTTAGAAGTAAACGAATTTTATGAGAAATGAGTTTTAATGAGGTAACCAATAGTTAGTTAATTGATAATTATAAAACTTGGTCAGATTAATGAACTTCGCTTCATGATAAAAGCATTATATAAATGTATATTAAATTGTTGAAGTTTAGAAAAATGCTGAAAATTAGATTCAACCAAATAATTTTTTATGGTCATTTTTATTGTGTTCATCATTACAATGTGACTTTGGCTGTTTAGCCATACTAAGCATAATAATACTGTGATCAAAATATAAATTTCCTCAATTTGCGAAAGTAATTTAATTCCTCACCGCACACTGATTCACTCCCTCCACTCCTGTGACGTAGGCGTCTTGGTAGACCAAGGAGGAATAACTCTTAGGGTTGGTCTCCCCTCCATATCCTCCAGTATTTTGAATATCTTCAAACTGATAGTCATTCGTGGCGTAGTGATAGGTGTCATCTTCTGTCTGCACTGGCCCTTTAGAATAGTGGATAGGTTTTAAATTTAATTATCTATTGCAATGCGTTGTGATAAAACATTCACGCGACTTTTTAGGTGTTTAGAAATATAGAAATGTAATTCAAACAAAAATTGTATTGTGAGTTACATCCTACAATTTTTTGCTTAAAAAAACAATTAGGAATCTGTGAATCACAATTATCACACTCATTTTGCAGATTTCATCAAATCTTGTTTAATTATTATTTTTCTTTCCTTTATCACAATATGGTGATGTATCTATTGTACATGTAGAATTACATACGCTAAAATATTCCCTAAGAACCTTATCTATAGTAATTTATGTAATAAAATTGCTCACTTTCTTCCAGTTGCCTGATGTTTTGTTGTTCGTTTCCTTTTGAATTAGGTTTGCTGGTTGATAATTTAACATCCTCATTCCTATCTACGTTATTTTTTCTTCGCTCTGTAAGGAACAAAACTATTAGAATTAGTTATACTCTGTATGTAAAATTAATGATCACTAAAATAAGAGCTACTCCTAAAAATTTAAATATTACTAAAATGAACTGTCCAACATCTGTCACTTATACAAAATTTTGAAATGTATAAGTTATCATCATTTTTCTATCTTTTTTGACGATTTTGAAAAAATGTTCTAATCACTCCATTGCGAACAAATACTGACGGTTTCTAATAACCAGGAAGAGTTTCACAAGTGCCGTTAGCAGGGCCAGGCTTGACAGAGTCACTGGAATCACCAATCGAATATCTTTCCAAAGAGGAGCTCTGCCAGTGGCTGGCGTAGCGGTGTCGTAACTATTCCACAGATTAGTCATTTCTGCGGAAAAGAGTAAAGGGTTAAAAAATATGGGGTGGGTTCTTTGTTATGGGTCAGTTCCACATTTTCAGACGTTTTTCTTGGATATCATTTGAAATGAAAATTAAATAATAATTATTGTCCGAAAATTCGATTGTTTAATCTTAATGATTCAGATGTTTTTATATAGAACTGTTTTCAAATTTTGGAAAATATTTTGGAGGAAATATAAGGTGGTCGTTCATTCTTGTCCCGAGAAATAATTATAGAAGTCTGTTAATTAAGTGACGAACCTGCGTACATCTTTGGAGTGGTAATCTCGTACAATGCAGTTGTAGGACCTGCAGAATTGACTGCAGTGACTCTAAAGGCGTAAGTTTGACTTCCTTCCAAACCAGAAACAATGAATGTTCTTCTAGGTATAACCTTCTCGCTCCCTGAAATATCATTTCACATATCAATGTTTGATGGAAAGAAAATGCTTATATTGTATTACTATATTAATTATCCGCACGTTAATTTTTTCGATAAAAAAAAACACCTACTCAACGTATGTTCAGTAATATATGAATATGTTTTATAAAATATTTCTCATTTTTTTTTATAGTCAATTATTAAACAACGCCCAAACATGAAAGCTCCTAAAATATCGAATAGTTGACTTCAATATTAATATATTATCATGTTCTTAAAGTTGACAGTTAGAAACTACGATAATTCACCTCCGTCCCAATCTGCTTCTCCTTCTTTCCTGTAGTTGATGTTGAAGTACAAGATGGGACAACCACCATCCTCCCACTGGGAGAGGTACAGTGTCACCTGGGAGCTGTTTGAGGTGATGAACTGGAACTTAGGAGGTGCCTCTGGGGGGCGCCCTTTGGTCCGAGCCCTGACCACTGATGAGGATTCGCTGCTGCCTAAAAGCCAATGCCAAACAATCAACATGGTGTTTTGAAACATATATCTATTATATCGATCTTTATTATTCTCACTTTGCCAGTACCTATAATGTAGGAGATGTGTGTATGTTAATGAAAATAATAATAGTGAAGATGTAACTGTTTTTGAGCAACTGAATATATTCGTGTAACTTTAATGGGCGGTAAAGTGAGTCACTATAAATCTTAATTAAACCTCCTGAATTTTTTTTGTCAAAAATAGAAAATAGACACTGATTTTTGGCCAATATTCATTAAACTTGAAGCAAATATTTATAGTTAACTATTAGTAACTCAAGTTACCTTAAATCAAAGTACAGAATATCAATATTCTATGATAGCTACCTCGTAAACATCTAAAATAATAACTTCAGTCGAAAAAAATTAATTGAAATTTGAGAGAATCTACAACCTATTATCAAGAAGAAACCGTAAGAATATAACCATATGTGTTCACATATTAGAGTGAATATAGAATAATATCGATAATATATATATAGTCTCTTACCTATTTTATTGTGGGCGATAGAATAGAAGTCATACTGAGTGCCACACTTCAAATCATAGACAGTGTGACTAAAGGATTTCACTATCACTTCAAGGGTAGCGCCTGTCGAATCTCTGTTTGGGAGAAAATACATGAATCAACACATAATAAAAAAAGCATAAAGTATTGCTGAGCAGTTAATCAAGTGAGAAATGTGTAATTTTAATATACTTTACCTAATTTAATTTTATCGATGGTAGAAACTCCAAATCAGGAGAGAATTAGCTATCTCAAATTCGGGTGGTGTTGAATAAAATTCATGCATGATAGATTCAAATAATGAATCTATCCTGATAATGGTAAGGTTGTATAATTGCGAGAATCAGCATGTAGTAATTAATTGTATTTTCAACACATCTGAGAAAATATTCCGCAGACTCACCTGTAGTAGAGAGTGGTGGATATCGCAGGCATTCCCCCCGTGTCCACTACTTCCCACTGCAGTCTGATGGAGGAGGAGGTTGTCTCGGTGATGTGCAGGATTGGCTCTGAAGGCGGCACTGAACAGAAAAAATTAGGTTAATGCTTTTATTACGTAGAAAAGAACACACTGAACAAGACGGAGACGAAATTAATCTTTTGAATGTAACACATTCATCCAGTGGTTATACAGTGTTGATTCTAATTTGCTTTTTGCACAATTTTGAAACTAGTCTATCATTTTACAAAGCCTTAGTTTCCTCTATAAACACTTATTCTCAGAGTCTGTGCATATCTTTAATGTAGTTTATTTTATTTTTGTGCATAATATTCTTATAGTTATTATGTCATTATTGCATTAAAGTGCATTACTGAACACTGTAAGGTTGTACGAGACTGAATCTGATCCGAAACTGTTGGTGACTTCACAGGAATACATTCCAGAGTGGTTCCTGCCAATAGATTCCAAGTGGAGAGATCCATCAGCAGTCACTGTCTTTCTGTGAAAATGGCAGAAATTAACAGATGTTGCTTCATGGTAGACTTAATTGTTTTTTCTACTCAATATATAATTATAATACAAAAAATTAAAGCTGCTTATTAATAATAAATAATTACTCAAAATGTATGCGACAACTTAATATTACTTTCATACAAAAAAGAAAGAAGGTCTTGAAGAAATTGATATTATTTTCTACATTTGTAACATAAATTGATATCGAAATACATTATCACATAAATTATAATGTACTCTTTTACAAATACTAATATAATATCAAAATATTTGTAATATTTAAAATCTTTTATCCAATTTATGGTCAGTATTCACCTGCTTCAAACGACTGAGTTACACAGGTCGTTGAAATAAACTCTTATAACTTCCAAAAAAATCGAAAATTATCAATTTCTACTATTTGTGACGATAGTTTAAATATCAACTGAGCAGTTATTCATTCAATTATTTTATATCGGACAAACTCTTACATTTTGAAGACTGTCTGTTCTAGCTTCACTCCATTCAAAGTCCACTGCTTGTGAGGCTTAGGAACTCCAACATAGTGGCATGGTAGAGTGAGATCTTCCCTCCAAACAGCAGAAACGTCACCTCCCAGAGACCAAATAGCAGCTGGAATGGTACTGGACACCCTCAGAGTCACATTTTTACTTCCATGACTTGTGCCAACGACAGTTGATGAGGTTAGCCAAAATGTCACTACTTCATTTGGTAGATCTCTGATTAAGAGATGTTGACGCGAAGTGTCCACCCTTTTAAACTGCACTCTCTTCTGGTCACCTACGATCCAGTTGACTGAGTAGTGGGTGAGTCTTCCTCTCGATTGTAGAGGCTTAGACCAAGAGACAATGGCACTTTCATGTCCTGAGGCAACTGCCTTTACTATGTGTGGTGGCAAAGGAACTGGAAATATTGAATATATCATTTAGTATATTCCACGTTAGTGATCATAATTTCTTACATACAGAATAGTCGGAGGAAAATACAAGTAACTTAGTCTTTAATCTTAAGTAATTTTGTTTCTACTAACAATGAAAGTTTGCTTACTATATGTTAATGAAGACTATGATCATTCTATTAAACTGTCAATTACTCACCACCTTCTTCCGTAGAACAAACTATTGACTTGGAATACACTCCAAGTCCAGCTTCAGTAGCGGCAGCAATTTTGATGCTGTAATTTGAAAAGATTTGTAGTTTCTCCAACATAGTTGAGTGCTCAATATCATTCTCATTCAATGAATGCGCACCGTAACTTTTTTCAAATCCGACAGGGCCGTATAATCCACCATTATCTACAGATATATATTTTATTTTGTACTCGTTAATGGCTCCATTTGAAAATTGACTCGGTGGAGCCTTCCACTTGACGAATAATTTAGTTGAAGAAAGTGGCTCACAGGAAATGTCTTGTGGTGGTGCAGAGGGTTTGTCTTGCGCAGTTCGGACCAATATTTTCTTTGAAGATGGACCTGCGCCCATTGTATTGAAAGCTTGCAATGTAAACTCATATTCAGTGTAGGGCATCAAACCTTTCACCAATGTACTGCTGTGCGAACGCGATATATCGACACCACCAACTGTGGTGAAGTTATAGTTGTGATCCAAAGGTTTTTTCATACCCAAATAGTAGCCCAAGAGTCTTCCGTGTGATCCATTTGGATCAGGATGGTCCCAGCGCAATTCAATGGAACGGGCATCTTTTCTTACTATTTTTATATTGCGAGGAGGAGTAGAAGGCTTCTCTTCTAATGTACGATGTTGTATGGACGGCGAAAAACTACTCCTTCCAATTCTATTTTCTGCAGCAATTTGAATAATGTACCAGGTGGAAGGACGCAAATTTGTTAAATTATAAATATTTCTCTCATTGAGTACTAATATTTCTCTAGATTCTGTTTCTTGTTGTTCTTGTGATCTATATTTTAGAATAAAGGTGCTGATTCCTTGAGACACATTTCTTGAATTCACTGGTGAATTCCACGATACAGTCATTAACCGAGACTGAGCATTTTCAACAGTTAAGTCAGACGGTGTTTTGGGTACATCTGAAAATGATTTAGCATTTCATTAGGGAAATATATGTGAGTGATAAATTAATAAATGCGAATTATTGAATTGGCGTATTAGCTACCTTGAACTGCAAGAGTAAAAGTTAACTCAGATGAACCGTGGTTATTAGACGCAGAACACACGTAGTCTCCTGAATCTGATGAAGTGGCTGACGTGATGGTAATTTCTAAAACGTGAACGCCATCTTTTCTTTCCATATGCTGAGATTGTAACCTGGAAATGAACAGAAATATTGAATGGAATAATCGATACGGAAAAAATATAAAACTCTTTAATTATCAAATTTTTCCTGAAATATAGCAACTGTTTAATTTGTTTCACCTATCGAATGATGGGATCAATTTTCCATTTTTCAACCACTGAACAGATAGAGGTTCGTCTCCATGAAGCATACATGTCAAGGTAGCTGTTGAATTAACTTCAACATTAATGTATTTTTCTTGCGTCGCAAATCTTGGAGGCTCTGAAAAATTATACCAACTTTTAACACTTCCAAGTTAACTTTTTGTATTAAAAATCAATCAAACTATTATAAGAATGAGGATATTTATCCACGAGTAGAGTTATTAAACATAATTCGAGACATGATCAGACATCTTATTATATTACCGGTACTAACTACATGAATGAGAAGAATATTAAAATAGGTACCATTCACGACTACTTTGATGACTTTAGAAATTCCTGATCCAACTCCATTGGAGGCTTTGCAAAGGTACTGTCCTTTGTATTCGCTCCTTGTCCCAATCAGAATGAGAGAATCCTTAACATTTATTCTCATCGATGGTACATTGCCTTTGTCATCGTCATTATCCGATATTGAATACACTTCTTTATTTGGTTGATATTTTGCAACTTTAGCAGATTGTTGAAGATCATCAATTGAAGGTACACTGTTTAGCATTTCAATAACTGTCCATTTTCCTGAAACTGAGAAGGATCGATTGACATATTAACGTTTGATCTTATTGCGTTTCTCATTAATAATATACATTTATAATATCTTGTCATTAATCACATTTAATATGATATGAATAGTCAATATTTATTTGCAGAAATATAATTTAGTAATAATCGAACTGCCTATACATAATAAATTTTTTTCCACAGTTATATTTCGACTGAATTATCAGTTTGTATTAAAATTCAAGTGATAACTCACCTGTTTCACGTTGCCAAGTAATTTCAGGAGGTGGAAAGCCGTCAGCAGAACATTTAACTTCCAAATATTCTCCAAGAACAACATCAACATCCTTAGGTTCTGATATCCAGTGAGGAGCGACTGCAAATCACAGGATTGATATGTGATTTGATTGCCTAAACATCTTTTCTACATTGAATGACTTTTTTATCTATGACGAGGCATATAATTAATTCAATTAGCAAGAAGATGGAAATTTTAATATAGAGCTAAATAGTGAATAATCAGTGAATGAAGTATAAATATAGAAGCAGTTTTATTGTATTGAAAAAACCTTGTAACTTCTATAATAGAATATTTGTAACTGCTAAATTGGTCGGGTCCACCTCTTCAAGAAACTCAATCTGTCATTTACTCTTCTGTTAACATTTGATTAATCTTGTTTTCAACGGAAAAATATTTAAAAAAAATAATGAGTTACAAATTGAAGACGAGCATTGGAATTATATAGACTGAAATCACACCTACCATTGATTGCCAGCTTAGCTGAACTTCTCACTGTAGCTGCTTTGTTACTCGCCACACACGTGTAATTGCCCGAATGATGAGCCACTGCATTGAGAATGGTAATCATTGAGGTGAAGTCATTGATCTGAGTTATCAGAATTGATTCTGATGAAACTATTCTTTCGCCATCTTTCTCCCAAGATATGTTAATTGGTTGGTCTCCTTCCTGCACGAAACAGGTACTCTGAGCTCTCATTCCTGATCTGGTCTTTACGGGAAATACTAGAGGACCAAGCAGCGGAGGAACTGAAAGTATGAAACACTGTTTTTAATATATTTTCATACCAACATACTTATCGATTATTAAGTATTAAAATCTATAAGATGTACTTTTAAAAGATGTTGATTAGAAACATACGTACGCTATTCATACGTGATTTTCGACTTAAGATTTCGAAAATCCTTATTAAATGATTCAATAAATTTAAGAACAATAAATTGGAATATTTTATAATAGAAGTGAATGATAATTTAATTTCAAAACTCGCTAACTAGTAACTTGATCATTTTAAAATAAATAACTTAGTTTTCAGACCTACGACAACGAGATGCATGTCTTGGGTGTCTTTGAACCCTTGTCTTCCGTAAGCAGTGCAGGTGTATCTTCCTTCGTCAGAAAATCTATTCACATCCACTATATCAAGAGTTCCTTCAACAGAATCTACTTTCTGTTTGTGGTTGGTTGGAAGAATTACTTCATCTACAGGATTGAAATGCAGTTGTTATTGAATCTCTTGTTAGTAACAGAGTTTTGAAATGTTATTCTATTAGTTTTGATTTCCACTTGCCCATTCATATTCCTACCTTTAAACCATTCAATATTCTCAATAGGATAACCTCCCACAGGACAGCTGATGGTGAATTTCTGTCCTGCTACTGCAGTCTGGTGTCCGATGGGGCGAATTAGAGGTGAGCCATAAATGTTGAGGCGGGCTGAGTGCGATACTTCGCCAATACTATTACTGGCTCTACACTCGTACAGACCACCATCAGGCACTCGGACTGAAGTTATGTTGAGGTGACTGATAACATCACCGTGTGATGAAACATACTGACCAATCAGAAATCTAAGAGAGAAAAGATATGGAACTGTATAAAATATGTATTTTAGAATGGTTCTTAGTTAAATCACTTGCATCTTGATAATATAAATGATCCAATCTAAAATGATTAACTAATGAATATAATATATTTATCGGTAATTAGTAATTTCTTTTTACTTCAGTATTATATTTTTAATATTATTTTTAATATAAAATAGATAATCAGTTCCAAACACAATTTAACATAGATATAATAATTCTAGGACATAACTAAAGAGAATGAATTCCGTGATACAGTTCAATAATTCACATATTTCAGACGTGTAGTTCATTGCAAAGCTCTATTCTAATTAAAATTATCGACACTAAGACCCAAACAGTATGTTACTAGATTATATAACATACCGCAAAAGTGTCTACTAAATCAGTTCACATTTGTAATTACCATCACACAATGAGACAACCAATAATGACTACTTGTATGCAAGCAATAAAAACGCCAGAGTGAGATATCTTCATAGCGGATTAATTGTTGCGCTAACAGTTTCATTGCTCGTAAATTTGCTCCAAGTAGAATGTATAGCTTGTAATATAAAGTTATGAGCCTTGATAGTGCTGGGGAACAAAATTTGCATATTGTAGTGCCGTATGCATTATCTTAGAAGGAACTGTCTATACAACCATTAACTTTAAAATTTGCACTATTGGTGTGAATGTATAGTTCAATTTTTATCTTCAATTAAAATAATTGAATACATTCATTTACTAAATGTTTTATTGAATCAAATTCATTTGTTCAATCAATGTGTATATTTATATATTTATTTCTTAATTCGATACCTCTTGAAACCGCTACCAAAAAATGATTTTAAACTTACAATAATTAATTAACCTCTTATCTACATTATTGAATTTGGACAATTCTTAACAACTAAATTCATGCAATGGTATCTTACTGATTGTATTTTTATAAAATATCATGTATTTATGAGGATAATCATCCAATACAAACCTGTCGGACTGAGGTGTTGGAAAACCGTCCAAACTCCACGCAATGTTCGGAGTTGGAGTTCCTCTAGCAATGCACTTGAGAGTAACTGCTGGGCCAGGTTGTAAAGTATGGGCGATAAATTTGTACTTCAGAGTTGGGGCTGAGGCTAAGAAGAAGGAGGAACGGTTGAAAGAAGAAAGTTTTAGAGCTATACTAGCGGTATTGGATTTTCAAATTAGCAAAACATTAGCAAACTAACCGTTGGATATTGAAGTATTTAATGATTTCTAATAAACAAAACGAATTCATAATAAGGATGTGCGATATCTAAATTGAAAGAAGAATATATCTGAAAAGTGTTTAAGATGGTATTAGGAATGATGGCAAACAATTTTTGTTTTTCTTTATTTATGAAGGAAATATTTTTTCTCAATTTATTATTTAAGGACTGTGATACATATGTCTTACTTAATTGTGGTCAACAGCACTTGACTAGTGGACGTACCTCTATGCTATACCATTCGGTGTAAAGTCCTAGTTAAGTGCGACGTGGCACTAAACTAGGACTGCAAGGGGACACACACCGTTACAATATTTGTTAAATATTTGATATATGATACTTTTCATTTTTAAAAGCTAAATGGTTTGGTTTATTACAAATAAGACAGACATATCGTACTAATACTTATACTTACCTGTTTTTCATAAATTATCTTGGGATCTATGCTACACAATTTATATAAAATGACCTCATTCCTAGTTTAGTGCATCGTTGCACTTGACTACGACTTTACTCACTTTTCAAATAAATTTTTTAATGAAAACGAGTTTATTGGAAATCAAATCCCTGAATAACAAAAATAACCATTTATTAGTCCTAATCATTTGGTTTGGGATGTATTCACCTTCAAACAATAAATATAAGTGAAACATATAAGTCACAGTAACGTATATTATTCATATTTTCTAAATTAATTTGTCGTAGGTACAAAATAATAATGTCAGTGATAAGTACAAAGAATGGCCATAATATCTAGAAGATATAGGAAATATACTATCAATTTGAAGATGAACTCACCAAACTTCCTCCAATCAGTTTAAATAATACCACTTTTATTGGGTAATATTGCTATTAGTGGTTCATAAAGTGTAGTAAACCCCTTCCATAAACATGCAGGCTCGTTACAAGCATTTTAGTGTGAACATTGGACGTATATCTATTTCATTTAAAGTTATTAAAATACTGGAACATATTTATATGTTTCAGTCGCGGTGAAAGGGTTAACAAATACCAATTAAAGGTGTTGCACTAAACCTAATGAATATTTGAGATACATAGATAGTGAAGTGCATATCAATAATACACGTATAAAATGTATTCCACTAAAACAAAACAAAAAATTTCGGTATTGTAATGTATATTTTTGAAATAATTCAGGAAGTGACTGCAATAAATCTAATTACGTCATTTAAATTTTAACTTATGTTGAATGCATTGTTAATGAATCAAGGCAATTATTTATCTTTTCTTAAAAGATTATTTGTAGCTCATAACTAGTTATTAATTTAGATAAGTCAGTGATTAGTAATACACTCATACAAATTTAGGACACCCTGATTTTTTTTCGTTTACTCAATAAGATCTTACATAAAATGTGGCACTAAAGTGTACTAACTATAATTTTGATATATTTATTTGTTTCGAGAGCTTGGAAGTGTTTCAGTGCGATCCACCTTTGGTGTCTAAAATTACCCTTCATTAAAATAATGGGAATATTTCAGTTGACCTATTCGGTTGCCCAAAATAGTTTTTTCTTCCTTCTAAAATTTTAAAAATATACTAAACAGAGCACAAGGTTTTTGAGATATTTTTTCTAGTGCTTAAGTTTCTATCGATACCTTCTTGCAAGCCCAATGTCCATACAGATAATGTTTTAACGATAGCTCTTCTCTGATTGGTCAGAAGCAAACAGGTTACGGAGCCTTAAGCCTTTAGTGCTCCGCCTCCTGTTGGCTCCTCCTCCTTGCATACAGTTATGGGTTGAATTAAATTACATTTCAAATAATAAGAACTTTAAAACTCTCAACATAGATGGATGTAATGTAGTTTGTTGTATCCGCTAGTTTGCTGTACTGCACACTTCATGATTGATTAATGACCTGGCAGACGGGTTTGGATGCAACACATCCCCCGTTAAACCTATTGGTCACTCTCCATAGCCAACCAATGAGTTAGTAACCTTAACAACAATATCCTATAAAACTTATCTGCAAGAAGCAATATATTTAAAATTATCTTCCTAGTGGTAGTGACATTTTAATTTCTAACCTTAGATATGCCAACCGACTTAGTGGGTCGCACTGAAACACTTTTAAACTATCGAAACTCATAAGTATATCAAAATTATTGTTGATGGTAAACGTGAAACGTCTGGGTGTCTCCAATTTCATCTGAGAGTGTATTAAATCTGATATTTTTTTTATATATATATATAGGTGTTTAAAATATCTACGAAGAACAGTTACTAATGATTTTCAGTACTCTTAAAAAATTGACATTGTCTTGTATTTTCTTTTTAGCAGTTTACAATAAATATTTTCGGAGTAACTATTCAAAAATTTACTCATTATACAGTATGGACCCGCATGATTCATTATAAATGTATTTGCATTTTCCAAAGTTTGTATAATTAGAGTATGTATTCTATGGCCATGCCGAAAATAAATTAAAGACGAGAAATCAAAGTTCCTCTCCTATCACATAAGTACACTCACCTCCAAGTGTGACCACAATATGTGCAGAGTCCGTAGACTCTACAGTGCTGACTATACACTGGTAGATGCCAGAATCTCCCGCTTCGACGCTGTTAATATGAAATTCTACGTAATTCAGAATTCGAACGCGATTATCTTGACTGAAAAAAGGAAGATGATATTTCTGAAGTTTGAAAGAATCATAGGATCCAAGTTTATATACTTACATTGTAATTTGAATGACAGTCTGAATCAACATGAATAGTTCCTATTTATTTTTGTTTTATAGCATCATTATATAAAGCTTTAAGTTGTTAGTAATTTATACTGTACAATTATTTCTATCATTTACAGAATATCTTTATTTATCAATTTACAGTGGTTTTAAAACTTATCCCGTTTTCTGACATAGAATTTATCTTTAATAATCTACAATGTCTTTGTCTTCATAATCTATATACAGTCTCAGTGCAATTTCATAATCTACAGCAATTTCACCCTCACAATCTACAGTAGCTTCATACCTCAGTCAGAATGTTATTTATTTACAAGCTCCACATATTAATTCTCATTGCCTTCAGCTGGCTAGAGTTTACTCTCCATAAGGCTCGACTAAATTATTGCAATATAACGCGTGTAAAGCGTCTGTATTATTTTTACCAACATCACTAAAGTTCTTGTTAATTGACTAAGCTATGAACAGCGCCTGTAGGGAGACTGTTTGGGTTATATCTAAAGCCTTTTAGAAACCTACCAAATGCTACTGAATTTTAGATCAGTCTTGTATAGTTTAGGATTAGGTGGGAATTTTTGATGTCGAAGAGAATATAAACTCGAAAATGTAGTTGTAGATGATAGGTTTGAACATTGGGGATACATTTTTATTTTAAAGTGAAGGTTAGCTGGGAAATATTTTTGTAGCTGCTATAATTAAAATTTGGAATGAAACCGTGAAAAATATTCATGTTAGCCCAATTAGTTCGCCTTTATTTTGAATATTACAATTTGAATAGTTGCAACTGAAAATAGATATTTTATCAATGTTATATTATATTTTCTGTTAACATATTTTTTTCCGTTTGTATCTTCTAATTCCATTAATTAATGTTTTCCATTTAACCTATTTCCTAACTTACTACTATATTTTAATACATTTCTATGAAATAAATATCAGTCAGATCGTATAGAGATTAACACTGTTACACAATATCAATTTTCTTTTGTAATTCTAGATAGAATAAAAAGTCATCTTGTTCGAATAAGCTTACCCTTGAATTGGTACTCTATTGAATTGCTTTAATTTGCATAGAAATGGCTTAACCAGTGGATAAAAAATAGAAGTATTTGCAGTCAATGGGCAATAGAAGAAGTAACTGTCTTGTGGTCAAACGGCCCTCACCTTATTTTTTCTCCATTCTTATACCATTCAATATCTTTATTCTCGAAGGAGCCGGAAATTTTACATCGAATCGCCAAACGATTTCCGATAGTGGCTTCAAGTTGACTTGGAATTATCTGAAAAAGAAATTTTGGGAAGGTGATAGAATCTTTTCTGAAGAATAAAAAGAAAATGTTATAAAAATCAAGATTGACTGAAAAAATGACATGGATCATTGCATTTGAGTTTTTGATCTTGGAATCTACTTCGCTAATTCTATGGAATAACGCACTCCCTTATATATATTATATATTTTACAAGACAATGAATTTTGATTTGAATGTTCATAATTGATTTTTACTAGCAATTTCTTACGCTTATATTATATACAAATATTCCTATTATCCGCTACTGATGATATATTTATCTTCACAAGCTGAGAATTGATTGTTCCTACCTGTACTTTGAGGCTTTCGGACACAGTCAGTCTGAATGTTCGGTGAGTAGAACCTAGTTCGTTCATTGCCTGACATCGGTACTCCCCGCTGTCCTTAGAGCTCACTGATGACATCATCAGCGACCCACCAATCAGCATCGGGGACGCATTACTCGCAGCCCAGTGGGAAGGCCCATCTGATGTCAGTAACGGATGACCGTCTTTGAACCACCTAGGCAAGAGAAATGGAGATATAATTACCAGTGAAACATAGTATACAGAGACTATGGATTTGAAAGAGACGATGTATCCGCATTGAAATCAATTATATTCTAGTTTAACATATCATCTGAAAAATAATAACGAGCAATGTTTTTTTTTATTTTATGTGTTTTAACGAGCAACATTTTATTCGCTGGAAATTAGTAAAAAAAATATTGTTATAAAGAGTGGTAACTACAGCTATATCAGAAATCATTTATTTACAATGTGTAGAGTTATCTTCCATATATTTAGAATTATTTTGTATTCTCTTGCAATAAATAATATCATGAAAACACATTTATACAACTGATTCATTACATAACATTTTTATGACTTGCAAATAAATGACACAGATAAAAAAACAAAGTGTATCACAAGCGTTACTTTAAATATATGGATATTAACTTATAATTTGAAAATGCAGACCTTATTTATTGTTGAATATCAATGTAACAGTTAGTTATTAGTTGTTTAATATAATCATGAAACAGTTTAATTACTGCTTTGATGTTTAATATTATCATATTTCATATATATACATTCAATAGCGTTGCTGTTTCTAATAACTGTTTAATATTTAATTTGTTACAAAGTATGTCAGTTCGAATCAACCCTCAAGATATGGTTTATATAATGTGCCGAGAAGACCAGCTTATACAGTTGTATTCTTCCTTCAATATCGACACTATAATATTATGGTATATTAACTTGCCTCTCATAATAAATTCATTACAGACCTCTTGGTCAATTTGAAATACCATATCAAATTATAATTATATTCAATGATTAAAATTTTGCATGTGAAATAATTTCAAAATAACATATCAAGACACATTTTACAAGAGATAAATCGCTTTTAATTATTAGGTAAATTCCTTTTTCCCTTAGGGACGCGAACTAGGAACCGATCCAAATCCCCCCTTCCTAGTTCACGTTCCTAAATCAAATAGGTTCGTGAACTAGGAAGGAGGAAATAATTAAGATCGATGAATTTTTTACGTGTATTTTCCTTTTTGAAAAACTGTCCACGTGTATTCCAATCTCAAACAGACAGTTCAATATACAGTATATTCAACCAGAGTACGTCAAACATCCTATTTTATTTGTTTTTCAATACGATATTCTTTATTTTGCTTAGCTTCAATTTCAAGTATTCCTTTTTGCTATCATTTTTGTAGTTAAGATACTAGATTTCCTGTCGATTACTTTATTCAAGTGTAATATATTTCAATCAGAAAAAATGTAATTAAATTCAAGGTATTTATTCAAAATCACCCCTTCCTACTTAACGCCCCTAAATCAATTAGGGACGTGTACTAGGAAGGGGGTATTTTGATCGGTTCATAGTTTGCATCTCTAAATGAAATAGGGACGCGTGAACAAGAAATTTTCCAATTATTCTGCTAGATAACTCTTAATGTTTGAAATATAATAAACAGTAATTATGTTTTATATATTCTAATTGAAATCGATCAAGTTATGCCTATTAGATGTTATAAAGAATGCTTTATATTATAATAATTATATTATTTTATATACTGAAACTAATTATACAGGTGTTGAAGATTCAAATTTACATGATATTCGAAATCTAAGTCTTCTTGTTTTTAATAAAAAAATAGTATATTTAAAAATCCAGGTCTTCCATACCTGAAATCAGGGGGCGGATTTCCCTGTCCGATACACGGCAAGAAAACTCGGTCACCATCCATGGCGTGAAAAAGCATCTTAGTTTCGCGGATGACAGGCGCTTTTTGAGTCGTAGATTCTGAAAAGATATTTCGTAATATGTGATATTAAAATAAATTTGATTTTGGTAAATCTGAAATTAATTGAATCATTATTCTTCTTCTCTTTCGAATACAGACGTTAGGCTTTTCAGAAATATAGGAAAATTAGGTTTGATTGTGTATGCTATAAGATATGAGTTTAAGAAATAATATCCAAAGTTGCAAAAGCTATTTTGTCAATAGGATGAACGATAATTGCTAACAATTTCAGAATAAAATAATTTTTTTTAAATAATTGAAAACAAGTTAAACCACAAATTAATATGAATATATATATAATCATAAATTTATTTGAAATGGAATTTCTCAACAGGTCCTCATTTTATTTACAAAATATGCATATTAATATTTATTATTATATAGTTTAAGGTTTCATTACATTCTCTCATTAATTCATATACTGTATGTATCCCATAGTAAATATGACATTATGCTCCCTCCAATTATGTTCGTTTAGCTGCTCTTTAGTACCTAAACATTTAAATGCATCTCCCATGCCACCTTAATGAACATTGACACGAACATGCCTCAGACTCAGTCACAGTAACAGACAAATGGAATTATAAATTCAGATTTCGCTATACACTGAATACATCACAACGTTTACTGGGCACAACTCCTTCCAGGTTCTTGGTTCAAGTTTGTCCACTGGATATGAACATGGCGCTGATACGTGTTTACCACCAAAGTTTCCTCATTATTCATGTTAAATCAATATACAGTGCAGAGAACTCTCCAACAACATCTATAAGATAACCTATTTGTCATAGTGCTCGCTTACGGGACACCTTATGTTAATAAGACCTATCTAAGTTAGTGACACTGGAAATAATTAAAAATTAAACTTATTTAATAATGGTACCAATAAGTTTAAATGAAAATAGTAAATAATCGAAATAACGAGCATCATTTAAAATAATTTTAAAAGACAGTTTAACTTGCTTGAGTAAAACTGTTTCATCATAAAACTTATAAATGTTTAAAGATGCGAGTATGGAAATAGTTAACAATTCAACCAACTTTCTGAATTAGAATCGTTAGTAAAACTTATTTTAATTTAAAATATCTTAAAAAACCCAATGTCTTATTCAATTCATTAAACTAACTAAATAAAGAATCTAGTTCGCATAAATAAGACCAGATTCAATTTAGTGGCCACGAAGGTGACTGAAATTTGAATTAAAGCATTCTATAGCGCTACGTACATTAGTGAAACAAGAGACAAATTGAAGGTACGTGCTCGTGAATACACCAAAGAGCTTATATGCTAAATAAACCATTCTGGAGCAACTCAGTCGAAGAAGATGGAAGACTCTTTCAGAGATCTCGACGGCTTCAATCTCTGTTACGCGATCTGATCAGAATTTCAATTGAGTGAGACACACACGATCTACATACCGTTTGTAGAAAAGACAGACTGTTGTGCTAGGTATAGCCTGTTATAACAGATGAAAAGTGACTGTTGTGTTAGTTATAGCCTGTTATAACAGAGAAAAAGAGACTGTTGTGCTACTTATAGCCTGTTATAACAGAGAAAAGAGTGACTGTTGTGCTAGGTAATAGCCTGTTATAACAGAGAAAAGAGTGACTGTTGTGCTAGTTATAGCCTGTTATAACAGAGAAAAAGAGACTGTTGTGCTACTTATAGCCTGTTATAACAGAGAAAAGAGTGACTGTTGTGCTAGGTATAGCCTGTTATAACAGAGAAAAGAGTGACTGTTGTGCTAGGTATAGCCTGTTATAACAGAGAAAAGAGTGACTGTTGTGCTAGGTATAGCCTGTTATAACAGAGAAAAGAGTGACTGTTGTGCTAGGTATAGCCTGTTATAACAGAGAAAAGAGTGACTGTTGTGCTAGGTATAGCCTGTTATAACAGAGAAAAGAGTGACTGTTGTGCTAGGTATAGCCTGTTATAACAGAGAAAAGAGTGACTGTTGTGCTAGGTATAGCCTGTTATAACAGAGAAAAGAGTGACTGTTGTGCTAGTTATAACCTGTCATAACAGAGAAAAGAGTGACTGTTGTGCTACTTATAGCCTGTCATAACAGAGAAAAGAGTGACTGTTGTGCTAGGTATAGCCTGTTATAACAGAGAAAAGAGTGACTGTTGTGATAGTTATAGCCTGTCATAACAGAGAAAAGAGTGACTGTTGTGATAGTTATAACCTGTCATAACAGAGAAAAGAGTGACTGTTGTGATAGTTATAGCCTGTCATAACAGAGAAAAGAGTGACTGTTGTGCTAGGTATAGCCTGTTATAACAGAGAAAAGAGTGACTGTTGTGATAGTTATAGCCTGTCATAACAGAGAAAAGAGTGACTGTTGTGATAGTTATAACCTGTCATAACAGAGAAAGGAGTGACTGTTGTGATAGTTATAGCCTGTCATAACAGAGAAAAGAGTGACTGTTGTGATAGTTATAACCTGTCATAACAGAGGAAAACTAATTAAATTGTTGAATTTTATTTTGAGTGAATGCAATGAGAATGAAATAATGTATCAATCAAGTTACAGTGTATTGAAATTACAAAAAAATTAACAAACATTGTGGTATTTAAAGTGTGTTGAACAATGAACATGCAATATTGAACATACAGTACAATAAACATTCTATGTAAACTTTAATTTTTAACGCAAGACCACAATCTATGTTCAATTTCTGTAAATTAATTGAAAGTAAAAGTTAATTTAAATTTAAGATGAAAATTTAGAAGCAGCTGCAGAAAAGTTAAGCCATAATGAGAATTAGCGCCCAACTTATTATATAAATTCTATTTATTGCAAAATACTTTCTAATATTAATGGTATAGTGCCCATGGGTAGGTACACTGGGAAACTTAGTTAAATTACCTTTGTTAATTATCTGATATGCTAGGATTATTAGAAAAGTTTTGTTTTACCTAAAAGATTATCATGCTATCAAATATTAAAACTATCCATTACGTTAATTACTTTTAAAACACTCATTTTACGGTATTATAATAATTAGTATAACAAATTATAGCCCTAATTATTTATTATATACAGCTATAACTCAATACCGAAATAGATTAATCACTATTATCTATATTCGTCTTTTAAACAAGACTATTTTATATTACAGTGATTAGTAAATAATATAATTCAAGATTGCTGTTCGATCTTGATATAATGAGATATATATTTGACATAAATCTACGGAGATGAAAAAGAATATTTTAATTACTTTTTAAATCCGTATTTTACAATTTTTTTTTTCTATTTACAGTCAAAAAGATATGTAAAGATATGCTTTTAACGAAATAGCATTATAATTTAATAAAGTAACTTCTTCATATTTCAATTTGTTGGGTTCTGTAACTTATTATTATTTATATTTGTAATCAAAAGTATTGGATTAATTAATACTATATACTCAAATGGATTTGAGTGTGAAAAACAGAATTTTTACGATATTTATATTTAAATAAATAAATTAAATTAGTTTTTCAAGAAAACAATTAACATTTTGTTTAACTAATATTGTCGCATACATGTGCTCTTTCATATGAAATAGCACACATGTGTTTATTACTCTTCAACCGATCGTTTAAAGAAAATATCTAAAAAAAACTCGCAAAATATATCACATGAAAGGGAAATATACATCGCCTCAGGTTATAAAGTGTTAAATTTAATTGAACGATTTATTTGATATGAAGCTGTTTCGAGGAAGTTAATAATACATTCCAATATTATTTAGAATGTATTATTATTGTATAATTACACAATCACGTAATCATTCATATACTATAATTACTCACACACGTAATAACTCATTATTATAATTAGTCATAACCATATGTTTACTCATTATTATTATTATTACGCATAGCCACAATTACTAAATATTGTCGGAATTAATAATGCAAATATATTTTGGTTATTACATTTTACTTTAATTATATTTGAATTTCTATTAGTATTATTCACTACTAGCTTCATCCTTTGAAATTCCACGATATTGGGAATTCAACAAATATGTTTTTATCTTAGTTTATAATCAACAAATATATTATAAACTGTATAAAGTTAGTTACAGTTTATTTCATTAATTGAATATTAACTCTTTTTTACAACTTTTTTCTAAGCCAATTTATATTTCAACTCCTCAGTTCAACTTCTCTTCCTCCACTTGCACCACCTTCCCTTCCCCCACCTACACTTCCCACATCCTCACTCCCTCTTCTTCACTTTCTCCACCTTCCATTCTTTTATATTCCCTTCCACCACCTTAACTTCCCCCACCTACACTTCCTCTAATTTCAATTACCCCTCTTTCACTTCCCTCTCCTATGATTCCAAACATTCACTTCTCCCACCTTCACTTTCCTTCAGTAATTATGAAAGTAATGAATGATTATTCATAAGAAACATTACGTTTTTTTTTATGGTGATATTATTTTCTGAAGACTGTAGTGTAGAGCATATTATAACCATAAAAATTATTAAATGAGTTTGATATATTCATCTATATTGTTTCTTTGAACACAGGTTTCAAATAGTTTGATTATTTTTCAATTAGTTTGATTATTTTTCAATTAGTTTCAATGTTTTTCAATTAGTTTGAACGTTTTTCAACTAGTTTCATCGTTTTTATAATATAGTTTTGTATGTTTTTCAATGATATTTGAAAGATATACGTATACAATTATTAAAATATTATGAACTAGATTACGTGCGCTCGGTAGAGCGCATACCTTCGCCAACGCTTATATATGGCTTTGCCTCAACCTTTGACGCGTTCACTCCCAAAATCTAATGAACTTGCAACTGGATAATGACCAATCGTCAAACCAAATTTTATGGGATTTGGTTGAATACTTTTTGAGTTTGTGAGTTATAATTGACCTTGACCTTGACATTTGACCGAATCGCTCTCATAATTACTATCAGATGGTTTCTGACATTGACCAATCGCTCCACCAATTTTCAGGCAATTTGGTTAAATACTTTTTTAGTTGTTAAGTTACAAATGGCCTTGACCTTTGACCCGATGTTCCCATAATATACCCAAATTTTACTTGGGCATCGACCATCTTCCCACCAAGTTTCATGCAAATTGGTTGGATACGTTTTGAGTTATTTATGACCTTGACCTTTTACTGGATCACTCAATAATTTCTACCAGATGGTCACAGGAGATTGGCCAATCGTTCCTCAAAATTTCAGGCAATATGGTTGAAAACTTTTTCAGTTAAGCGAAGATGATAAATAAATAAATAAATGCTGTCCAATGTATAACCTTCTGCACTCTGCCAAGGTAATAATGTGACCAAAAAAATTATACGACTCTCTTTTAATATTATATCATATATTATCACAAAGAATATGTTATTTCAACTAGTAATAATAGACAAATCTGAACTCTCTTTCATTTTGCACATTTTCGCGTTAAACCTAAATCATATTTTTCAAGAAACTATAATTAACTCAAGGAGCCAAGTTTCAAATTGTACCTTTCATTCCAAGAAGAAATGTCTAATTCAATTTTGAGAGCAAGTAATCCGCCCTGCCGAGTGATTCTACAGAGAAATGAATTAAATTTGCTTCGTGTCTTAAAATTAAACTAAAATTCAGACTGAAGATAAATGCGTTCTCTGAGAGGAATAACTAATATTACCTCTATATTGTTCAAACTATTCTAATTTCACACTCCGAACACATCGTGTCTCTATACTGAACACAGGATAAATTTATTCTGAACCTCATTGTACAACCTACAGGGAATACATTTCTTCATAGGAATATTTCTGAATCTACATTATAAGTAGTGAAAAAAATTCGGATAGGAGAATTTGAAATAGGAGATAAAAATGATACGTCTGCTTAACTTATATTATTTTACTAGAAATATATTATCTACCTAGCTATAAAGATATAGTGAATTGGAAATAGAAGATTAAGAGAGAGAAGATTATTAAGGGTATCCATTTAATCTTTTATGTTTCTCCTTAACTTCTTCTCTGAATGTAGCTTTATAATGGTAACCGGTAAATTATCTCGTAGAGTTTTCCAACGGTGGAACTTTCCTGGTGGTATTTTCCTCGGTGGAATTTTACGAGATGGAATTTACCTGGAATCCTATATAACATATTAATTTGATGCATCATATAGGCAGTTTCATTTGTACACATAAATATCTAATATTGTACACATAAATCGTTGGATGAAACCTGATATCTGTACTTAGATAGTAGATATTATTCCCATATTATGTTTTCAATTGAAATGACAATTAATGCCGTATTTAGAATTATCATCAATAAACAATTATATCCCAACTTCGAGTCATGTCTCACTCTTATTACTATTTTAAATATGTCCGAGTTGTTATTTGATACTATAAGTGGGACCTTTCATGGTAATATATTGACTAAAGGCTTCCACTCACTCCCTCTACTTGTCAATGAATACACTTCGAAGATTTTTTCTCCGTGAGTAATAGATTTATCCAGGCAAGAAGCATTTATTCCTGGGATATTCCCTTAATATCCCAGGAATATATCCTTCTTGCCTGGGTATTGAACAATATACCTCTTACTCACATATGTTTGATTTATTCTTTGCTCTATTTGCCCGTTAGGTAAGTTATTTCCAATCTCGTGATGTTAGTCAGTTTGTCAGACACAATACCAACAAAGTTATGGTGGGGTCGTGGAAGATTAAAAGGGGTCCCTTCTTAGTCTTCGGTGACCCAACCATAAGTTTATACCTGGGAAACTACTTAGGATCACAAGCAGTGATTGGTAGGAAAGTACAAAGACTGCAATATCCTAATGATTATTTCTAGGTAATGAAAGGATGTGCAAGAAGAAAGAATGATTGTGTTTACTTATAGCAGAGAAATATTATTTCGAGTAGATCTATATAGATATACTTACTATAAATATTTAATATATACATGGCAGTCGTATTAAATACAAATAGCGTAAATCAAAGTGATGATAAAATAATAATATCATAATGTCTCGAGATTATATATTCAAATTCAATATGAATATATTATTCAAGTGACTCTTTTGATCCGAATTTCAGTTTATTCTTCTTTTTGTTATTGATTGAAGAATGTTCGAATCCAACTAAACTTTATCTTCTATAAATTGGATATAAAAATATATGTAATTTGGACACAATTTGAATATCTATTTATGTAAGTAATCAGCCAATATTGTTGGTTGGATGCCGAGAAAAATATAATATTACATTACTAAATTTAATAGTTGTAATTTATATGACATAATATTGTGATATTATATATATATATCGATAACTTATAACGTGAATAAATAGTTATATGTTACAATAACGGATTTATTTATCTGACATATGGATTTTCAGAAATCATTTAATATGTAACATATAATATTCTTATTAATAGTTACAGTTATGATGTATTATTTCAGGTAATCCATGCATTCATCTGAAAAATATATAATACACATTGATATATTAATACTGACTCATAGATGCTAATGTATAGTTCAAACACTTGTCTTGGTGGTGAAGTGGGTGATTTTAAAAGAAGGAAGAGAAAATTCATGAAATAGATGTGAATGTACACTGTATGGAATTTCTACATTAATTAATGATTTTGAATATCTAATTAAGAAAATTTCCAAGGAAGACCTAATTGAAGGGTTTTTATTATTAATTATCTATATGCGAATGTTTTTGGAGTTAACTAAAAAAATCAATTCAACATCGGTCTAATTGTACATTCTCATTTCAAAATATTTTGTATATCATTTCTAACAACGAAAATTCCTCTCGAAATATGCATATCACACAAATGGGACTACACGTTATATCATCTCTTATTTTTCTTTAATTTTCAGTAATGTTGAAAACAAGGAAAAATTGTTTTTAATGTCACGCTCCAAAGAATATTTCACGCGAAATTTCATTCTTCTTGGCAGCTGACGCTTATAAAACTGTCACTCAAAATATAACTGAGGTCTTTCAGAAAGGGAGAAAGAGTTTTAGAAGTGACCAAATGCAGTGTTTGAGCGCTAAAACTCTGATGAGGGGCCTAAATACACCATGAAAAGAACAGACGGTAGCTGTGGCCAAAGACTTTTAATTCCACTGCCTCACGAGATCATTAGACAATGAAGCTATACCGAATAGAGGGAATACAAAGGAGTGCTTTTTATATTCCCTACAACATTCGTGAAAATGTGAAGATGTGATCCTCTACATCTATGTAATCATAATATTTCTCTTATAATATCATAGGTCTTTGAATAACAATCTCATTGATAAAGAGCAAAAGACCAATTATTATTGACATCTTATTGATCTTATATGCAGTAATTCAGACGAACACTTCTGCATAATCAACGATGACGTTACTGTCATGTTCGTGTAGAGTACTGTAACTCAATTAATAGTATAGTATATACCTGCTCGCTCTATTTGTTTTGCAATGAAGTATTCATTGTTCTATCTTAAAGTATTGTTCTAAAGTTTTTATCATGACCTGTAATCATCTAACAAATGATAGTACCTCACTAGCATAATAAAACATTACTGCCGTCAATATTTAATAATCTTCAATACCCCGTATATAAATTCCCTCTGGGTACCCAGGTAAATATAACATTAGGTAGGGGCAATTACTAAGACAATTAGGCCAGTAATTAATGCGTGAGAAGACTTTGATATGGCACATCTTATCACGATAGAATGCGCCACATTAATGCGGTGAATGTGGTCTTAGTATAGCATATAGGAAATGTATATGTATAACATGTGAGAAACTAATAATTGAGAATGTATTTTAAATTGTAAATATTTGACTATGGATATTCATTTTAGAAATAGGTACAATTTTCATAAATAGTGTATTTGAAGTAATTGATTGAAAATAAATTTAATAGATCTAAATTTCAAAATTAACATTATACAGTAATAGCTAATTTATCAGAAAAAAGATAAATAATTATTTGGAGTACCTAATTATTCAAATATTTCGAAAATGACTCTATGAAAATAAATATTACGAATAATTTGAATAATAACCGATTTATTAAATAACTTTTTATTTTTAAATTTTATTAAATTTTCCATTTCTTGATATTTAATCATTTATTATTAATGATATTTCTTGACAATTATTTTTTTAGTTTTACTTTTTAATCATTTTTAGTTTTGAGGCCATAATCTAAACAGTTGAGTTCTAACACAAATTATACGAAAGGTATTATATCTAAGGAATATCTAGCCTCTTCAACTCACCATCTACGATTATCTTCACGGAGCCTGTTGACTGTGACGTCACTTGGGTAATAGTGTGACGTGTTGTGCACCGATAGCGAGATGTGGCATCCCTTGCAGTCACTGCCATGACGTGGAGGTTGCCAGAGGGAGACAGAAAATATTTTCCATCTGTAATGAAAAGAAAACAGAAAATTAAGCTGTGTTGAATTATGGAGAGCACAGACTATATCCATATGTTGAGTATTAATTAATTGATAAGGTATTTATCAGCTGTATCATCATTAACTCTTTCGCTATAAAGGGACATTTCTATCCCATTATTTAAAAAGCATTTAGCCAATTTTCTTCAATTAAAATGATTTAGGACGAGAAAAAGGAGGTTTACAGTCAATGCTTTGATTAACCACAACTTTGTGCATGTAGGTATTTAATGAATTGGATTTATTAGTTTTGTCTGCAGCATAAAAAATAACCAAAAAATACTAGAAGTACGAAATGTGAGAATTAAATGAAGTAGTATATAAGATATTAATTGCAATATACGAAAAATAAATTAATAATAGTGAGTAGAATGAATAATTATTGTTTATTTTCCTCCATTATTAATTAACACTTAATGTTTTTAATAGAATACATTCGGAGAATTAGATTTTATCGCAGTTCTTGAATGAAAAATTCCTGAAAAATTACATCTTAATTATATGAACAAATTCATATATAAAAAGTATAACATACTCAATTTCAAAATACACTATAACTATCGTCTATATTCTTCAGAACAATATCACCACATACTGAAATATTTATACCTTTTCAATATGTGAACGATATCCTCAAATGAAACTGTTTCACAATTCAAATCAATCAATAGTTGATGAATTCATATCAAAAACTTATTCTTTTCGAATCCCAGAGGAAATAAATGCAGTGGCGTGAGAGGATAAAACAGACAGAAAAGCAGAAGTACCTTGTCCTTAAAATAACGAACAGAGCGTGCTGTGATGGATGCCGTAAATGGATGCTCTGATGGATGCAGTTAGTGGATGCTCTGATGGATGCAGTTAATGGATGCTGTGATGGATGCAGTTAATGGATGCTGTGATGGATGCAGTTAATGGATGCTGTGATGGATGCCGTAAATGGATGCTGTGATGTATGCCGTAAATGGATACTGTGATGGATGCAGTTAATGGATGCTGTGATGGATGCCGTAAATGGATGCTGTGATGGATGCAGTAAATGGATGCTGTGATGGATGCCGTAAATGGATGCTCTGATTGGATGCAGTTACTGGATGCTGTGATGGATGCCGTAAATGGATGCTCAGATGGATACACTCAATGGATGCTGTGATGGATGCAGTTAATGGATGCTGTGATGGATGCTCTGATGGATGCACTCAATGGATGCTTTGAGGGATGCAGTTAATGAATGCTGTGATGGATACCGTAAATGGATGCTCTGATGGATGCACTCAATGGATGCTGTGATGGATGCAGTTAATGGATGCTGTGATGGATGCCGTGAATGGTTGCTCTGATGGATGCACTCAATGGATGCTGTGATGGATGCAGTTAATGGATGCTGTGATGGATGCAGTTGCTGGATGCTGTGATGGATGTAGTAAATGGATGCTGTGATGGATGCAGTTAATGGATGCTATGATGGATATACTCAGCGGATGTTATGATGGATGCTATGAAGGATGTAACCAATCGATACTATGAGGGATGCACCAATCGATACAATGAGGGATACACCAATGAATACTATGAGGGATGCACCAATGGATACTATGAGGGATGCACCAATAGATACTATGAGGGATGCACAAATGGATGCTATGATTGATGCACCCATTAATGGATGCAGCCAAAGGATGCTATGATGGATGCAGCCAATGAATTCTATGATGGATGCACATAAAATGATTGCTACCATTCTTTTGAGGCCAATTAATATTGTTGGACCTCCAGAATCAATTTGAATGAATATAATTTTTGAACTCTTTTGAAAGATGGTACTCGAAAAGCATTCCCGATCTATTCTGATAAATAGTAATCATATTTTTATTTGACAATTTCCATTGGAAAAAAATATGTACAGTTTTTATACTGTTAAAAAGCACACAGAAATGTTCCGCGCAATATACCGAATTTGAGCAATCTTTAAAGTGTGCTGAACGTTTTCAGACTCTTGTAATTGCGCGGCTATCTCGAGATTGAGCAAGAGTGGAGTGCGAGAATTACCGATTAAGTTCTCTTTGGCTAAGAAAAAAAATCATAATTAACTATACGCAATTTATCACATTTTCTATATATTCACATTTATAATATATATAAAATTTAAGTTTTCTTTTACACTTGCTACTTTTTTATTTAATTTATTTATTTATTTCAAACAAAATATTCCCTTAAAAGGAAGGCTGCTATTCGGGATACATAACAGCTTCAAAAATAAACAAGTACTTGAAAACAGTGAATAATCAAGCACCAGATTGTACAGCTCACAATGAGTTTAATGAATAAGTCATGTAACACCTTTTAAAATTCTTAGATAACCTGAATTTTTAACATTCAGAGGCATAGAGTTCCATGTTTGGGCTCCAACAAATAACTCTTTTTTACGTGTCAAAAATAAAAAAAATATAAAACGTGTCAAAATAAAGTCGTTGTTGAATATATTATCTCGATTGTGTACATTATTGAAAATGTTTAATGAATTTGAAAATTGTGTATCATAGTTCAAAATATGCGTTTTGAATAAGTGACTTCCAACTGCATAACGGAAAAGTTTGTCTAGTGATAGTAATTCCATCCAAAAACAGTCACAATGTGATCTTTACTTTTGTTTACAATGTGTGTAACAACAAACTATGCAGCAACCGAGAGGTTTAAAAATAATCATGAAATTAATGAATTCTAAAGTGGCATCCTATTTATTTTAATATCCAAGTTATTATGTACAGTATAGCTTTAACTATCATATTTTGATGAAATGAGCCAATTAAGTGCATAAATTGGTTATCTATCCCCTCAGTGTTAGTCCTGCTTCATACCCTTTACGTGTCTTGCAGAATTTCGAGAGTCAGGCATTTTCAAAGATTCTAAAAACGCGAAACGCATTCTTAAGATAGCGCAATTAAGTAAATTGAACGTAACACTCTATTTAGATATATTGTTATTATTATGAACCGATTTATTATAATTATTATCTTACTATTATTATCCTATACATGCTTATATACAGTATATAAATTTTTGATAAATTAAATTAATTTTGACGTTATTTATTATTATTATAGTAAACAATAATTATTACACTCATTCCTAGTTCATAATTCTCTGTCTATAGATGCAAAGATAGTAAAATTCTTCACAATAAAAGAAACTACCAATAAAGAAGGAGTATATAGACAATCACACGTATTTCTAAGCAGAGTGACAGAATGCCTGTGCGTGATCAAGTCCCATTGGAGAAAATTGCTAGCAAAATAAACTACTAACCATTATGAAGTTGTGTATGGAGATGAACAGGACTCTCATGTCCCATCTCACTTATCTATGGGAGGTGGCTTTAGTGATTACATTCTCCCTTATAATCTATCCATTTTAAGGTATTTTGCTAAGTTTAACATGCATTTGAATTGATAATTTATTGGTTTATTAAAACTCGTTTGAATTATACATTATAACTCTATACATGGACAACAATAATAAAAAATATATCAATTTAGTATGTATCTTTAAAAATTTAGACGAGTAGAGAGAGGATTCTTTGTGAATATTAATTCATTTATCTTTCACTTGTCACATGGTTTATAAAATTGTATTCAAAATTAAAAGCTTAATAAAAATCATTTACAAATTCAAATGCCCTTCCAATTGAATGGAATTAACTAGCAAATACTTATCATCCTAAATGTATCTCATTATTCTGATTAATTCAATTGAATTATTATTAATCTAACAAAAATAATTAGTTCTGACACACTATATTTAAGAATTATATAATTAACATTCTCTAATTTAAAATATCATATCTGAAAAGGTATACTGAATTGAGTGACATAATATATTTATTTTTTAAATTGAAAATTCTATATCAAAAAGTAATTTTACCTCGAGTAATAAGATGTATTATTAAAAACATTATTTCATCCAATAAAATCTATTTCAAATATTCGATTCAAATAAGTAATTACATTATTTTACATCTCATAATATTGAGTAGGGGAATTCCTAATTTAATTGACTGGTTGCTCATGTACAGAAATTAATTAAAGTTAACTAAATCATTATTGACCTATAGAAAGATAATTGATAGAAAAATTGACTCAAAAGGTCAGGCAAAGTTCCAGTAATTAATTTCTTCTTTAATTTGCAATGGGAAATATTTCATCATTGATAAAATGATCATTAATCAAAGATAATTAATGTTAGTCATTAGGAAAAATCTATATACCATTAGAAAGATGATTATTACTTGTTTCAATCAATCAATGGAGTTAGTTACTACCACATAAATCATTCCTATAAATTAGGGTACAGTATTTATGATTATGATTATCAATTGTTTCAATCAATCATTATTGTTAATTATTACTCTATAAATATCTCTTATAAATCATCATTAGGTGCAGTATTTATCAGTCACATCAACAAATCATTAGGTACAACTAGCAACCCTTTCAATCTTTAGAGTCACTATATCAACCTCTTTAATCATTAGGGTCACTATAGAAACCCTTTCAATCATCAAGATCACTATAGAAACCCTTTCAATCATTAGGGTCACTATAAAAACCCTTTCAATCATTAGGTTCACTATAGAAACCATTTCAATCATTAGGGTCACTATATAAACCCTTTCAATCATCAATATCACTATAGAAACCCTTTCAATCATTAGGGTCACTATAGAAACCCTTTCAATCATTAGGGTCACTATAGAAACCATTTCAATCATTAGGGTTAGTATAGAAAACACTTCAATCATTAGGGTCACTATAGAAACCATTTCAATCATTAGGGTCACTATATAAACCCTTTCAATCATCAAGATCACTATAGAAACCCTTTCAATCACTAGGGTCACTATAGAAACCCTTTCAATCATCAAGATCACTATAGAAACCCTTTCAATCATCAAGATCACTATAGAAACCCTTTCAATCATTAGGGTCACTATAGAAACCATTTCAATCATTAGGGTTAGTATAGAAACCACTTCAATCATTAGGGTCACTATAGAAACCATTTCAATCATTAGGGTTAGTATAGAAACCACTTCAATCCTTTGGGTTATTATAGCAACCCTTTCATCCATTCGGGTCACTATAGAAACCCCTTCAATTAGTGGGGTTACTATAGCAACCCTTTCGATCAATAGGGTCACAATAGCAACCCTTTCAATCATTAGGGACACTATAGCAACCCCTTCAATCATTAAGGCCACTAAAGCAACCCTTTAAATCATCAGGGTCACTATAGCAACCCTTTAAATCATCAGGGTCACTATAGCAACCCTTTAAATCTTTAAGGCCACTAAAGCAACCCTTTCAATCATTAGGGTCACTACAAAGGCCATTCCTGAGACCACTAATTAAGATGTACATACAACATATCGGATCAACAGAGCTGCAATATCTTATCTAACATCCAACAGTTAGACCAACAGTCAACAGAAATCAATTTAGAGAACATTCGATTGAACAAACAGGGAGACAAACATGCAATCAGTCTCGCAAGACAAGACTGTGGACACCTACACAATTTCACTGATCTTATAGAGTCCACATAGTTTGGTATTAGTAGTAACGGTGTAGTTTGGTATTAGTAGTAACGGTGTAGTTTGGTATTAGTAGTAACGGTGTAGTTTGGTATTAGTAATAACGGTGTAGTTTGGTATTAGTAGTAACGGTGTAGTTTGGTACTTGTAGTAATGGTGTAGTTTGGTATTAGTAGTAACGGTGTAGTTTGGTATTAGTAATAACGGTGTAGTTTGGTATTAGTAGTAACGGTGTAGTTTGGTACTTGTAGTAACGGTGTAGTTTGGTATTAGTAGTAACGGTGTAGTTTGGTATTAGTAGTAACGGTGTAGTTTGGTATTAGTAGTAACGGTGTAGTTTGGTATTAGTAGTAACGGTGTAGTTTGGTATTAGTAGTAACGGTGTAGTTTGGTATTAGTAGTAACGGTGTAGTTTGGTATTTGTAGTAACGGTGTAGTTTGGTATTAGTAGTAACGGTGTAGTTTGGTATTAGTAATAACGGTGTAGTTTGGTATTAGTAGTAACGGTGTAGTTTGGTACTTGTAGTAATGGTGTAGTTTGGTATTAGTAGTAACGGTGTAGTTTGGTATTAGTAATAACGGTGTAGTTTGGTATTAGTAGTAACGGTGTAGTTTGGTACTTGTAGTAACGGTGTAGTTTGGTATTAGTAGTAACGGTGTAGTTTGGTATTAGTAGTAACGGTGTAGTTTGGTATTAGTAGTAACGGTGTAGTTTGGTATTAGTAGTAACGGTGTAGTTTGGTATTAGTAATAACGGTGTAGTTTGGTATTAGTAGTAACGGTGTAGTTTGGTATTAGTAGTAACGGTGTAGTTTGGTATTAGTAGTAACGGTGTAGTTTGGTATTAGTAATAACGGTGTAGTTTGGTATTAGTAGTAACGGTGTAGTTTAGTATTAGTAGTAACGGTGTAGTTTGGTATTAGTAGTAACGGGTTAGTTTGGTATTAGTAGTAACGGTGTAGTTTGGTATTAGTAGTAACGGTGTAGTTTGGTATTAGTAGTAACGGTGTAGTTTGGTATTAGTAGTAACGGGTTAGTTTGGTATTAGTAGTAACGGTGTAGTTTGGTATTAGTAGTAACGGTGTAGTTTGGTACTTGTAGTAATGGTGTAGTTTGGTACTTGTAGTAACGGTGTAGTTTGGTATTAGTAGTAATGGTGTAGTTTGGTATTAGTAGTAACGGTGTAGTTTGGTATTAGTAGTAACGGGTTAGTTTGGTATTAGTAGTAACGGTGTAGTTTGGTATTAGTAGTAACGGTGTAGTTTGGTATTAGTAGTAACGGTGTAGTTGGGTATTAGTAGTAACGGTGTAGTTTGGTACTTGTAGTAATGGTGTAGTTTGGTATTAGTAGTAATGGTGTAGTTTGGTATTAGTAGTAACGGTGTAGTTTGGTATTAGTAGTAATGGTGTAGTTTGGTATTAGTATTAACGGTGTAGTTTGGTACTTGTAGTAATGGTGTAGTTTGGTATTTGTAGTAACGGTGTAGTTTGGTATTAGTAGTAATGGTGTAGTTGGGTATTAGTAGTAACGGTGTAGTTTGGTACTTGTAGTAATGGTGTAGTTTGGTACTTGTAGTAACGGTGTAGTTTGGTATTAGTAGTAATGGTGTAGTTTGGTATTAGTAGTAACGGTGTAGTTTGGTACTTGTAGTAATGGTGTAGTTTGGTATTTGTAGTAACGGTGTAGTTTGGTATTAGTAGTAACGGTGTAGTTTGGTATTAGTAGTAATGGTGTAGTTTGGTATTAGTAGTAACGGTGTAGTTTGGTACTTGTAGTAATGGTGTAGTTTGGTATTTGTAGTAACGGTGTAGTTTGGTATTAGTAGTAATGGTGTAGTTTGGTACTTGTAGTAATGGTGTAGTTTGGTATTAGTAGTAACGGTGTAGTTTGGTATTAGTAGTAACGGTGTAGTTTGGTATTAGTAGTAACGGTGTAGTTTGGTATTAGTAGTAATGGTGTAGTTTGGTATTAGTAGTAACGGTGTAGTTTGGTATTAGTAGTAATGGTGTAGTTTGGTATTAGTAGTAATGGTGTAGTTTGGTATTAGTAGTAACGGTGTAGTTTGGTATTAGTAGTAACGGTGTAGTTTGGTATTAGTAGTAATGGTGTAGTTTGGTATTAGTAGTAACGGTGTAGTTTGGTATTAGTAGTAATGGTGTAGTTTGGTATTAGTAGTAACGGTGTAGTTTGGTATTAGTAGTAACGGTGTAGTTTGGTATTAGTAGTAACGGTGTAGTTTGGTATTAGTAGTAATGGTGTAGTTTGGTATTAGTAGTAACGGTGTAGTTTGGTATTAGTAGTAATGGTGTAGTTTGGTATTAGTAGTAACGGTGTAGTTTGGTATTAGTAGTAATGGTGTAGTTTGGTATGAGTAGTAATGGTGTAGTTATACAATACATGTTATTGTATTGTATACATGTCATGCATTATTACTTGTTAACTACTAATAATACTTGTTATGCAGTAATACTTGTTATGCAGTAATACTTGTTAGGTAGTAATACAATTTGCGAAACTAAATCAGCGAGATATATCGAGATTGATATTGTGTTATTTTATATAAGTTGGCAGAGATATACGTAACAGTACTCAGAAATATAAATCTTCGCTTTATTTTATAGCAAATAAATGTAGGAAGTGTATGGAGTAAATAAGTCATGTTGTTGATCGAAATTTATCATTGTGTTCCGAATCAGAGAAAATATTTTTTGACGCTAAAGTTAGTAATATTATATTGATTGTTTGTTACATACTTCAGAATAAAAGATGGACACCGTATATGTGTTTGTGTCAAAAAGAGGGTTTTAAACTAGAAATAGAAGGAAATTAAATATATTAAAATATTTTCAAATAAAATTCAGAAATATAATGCACTATATACATATATGATGTTTTCGAGTAACGACCCGTTCCCTGGTATTTCAAAAAAGTAATTTCATAGTTAATTTCTCCAAACTATTCAAACTGACTAATTATTTTCAGTTCCAAATGATATATTCAATCAGTATTCAGAGTTCATTCCTTTCCCATTATTAATAACTACATATCTTTCAAGAGAATAACGAATTTGTTTTAATGCCTAGTTATAGTATCTGTAGTACTTCCAGTTCCCTCCATTATAATAGCTTATTAAATATATACCAAAAGTGGTGAAATGTGTTCGTCCATAATATGTCTATTTGAAAATGAAATATAGAAAGTAGCTGACTTCGTGGTATTCGAATTCGAAATGTTAGGAAATATGAGGAGTAGCCAGTCTATCGTGAAATTTACACAAGGATTCTTTCCCAATATGTAAATATTAAAAAGGAGAAATACTGCAAGAGAAAATCGTTGCATATTAAAATTTGAGTAAACCGAGTGTTATTCGAAAAGTGTTCGATATTATTGAATAAAGAATATTAAATTACTAATCACTGTTACTTAAATAGTTTCTAATTTGTATATCAAAGAGTTAAAATTGGTAATTATTGGGCACACGCCATTTTGATAACTCTATATTATAAGATTTAAAATAGCAATTCTTTTCAGCTCTTGGCAATATAAATCTATATATCAGATTCGAATATAAATCCGATCACATCAACCTTGAAATTGGTGCTAAAAGTTGCCAGAATGAAATCAATCATTGGAAATACCTGTAAGAGTGGGAATGTGTTTGCTAAGCTGGATTTAGTACCCAGGGAATAGCTACCTATTTCAGGACTGCTCTTGGAATCATTGCAGCTATCAATATCAGACTTTACCTTGTATTTCCAGTCCCTTCAAATGATTATTCAACTGAATTTCTGTTCTCCCAAGACGCTATTTCTGATTTTTCTTCTCCTGTCACTGACAAATGGTTCGCTTCTCTTTCATTCCTTGCATACAGTTTGGAAGATTTTATTTATTCCCTTGCGTCTCAATGCAAAATAGAGAAGGAATTGTCTGTGCAGCGTACAAAGTAAGTGATAAATTAACGCATATTTTTGAAAGACGGATTTTACAGTTGGTTTCACGTATACAAAATATTCCAAAGAGAATTTTCACGTAAAAATGTAAATCATTTCGTTTATATTCAGAGTTCAAATCAGAAATTTGTTTTAAGATAGAATTATGTTTGAATTGGACAGCTACCTTGTAATCTTTCATAAAATAGCTTTCACTTATTACCTTCGCAAATTGCAGAAGGTTATATTATATTCATCATTATTTATTTGTAATTTTATTCAACCCAATTGCCCGAAATTTCGTGGGACGTTTGGTCAATAACCTGGAACCATTTGGTTTCATTTTAGGAGAGATTTGGTCAAATGTCAGTGTCATTTATAAACGTTGGCGAAGGTATTATGTGCTCATTTCAGTGCCTGTCATCTAGTTTTATACTATTTTGATAGCCGAAGCAAAGACTGAAAAGATCATTTAACCATGAAATTCAGAAATTGATTCTATGAATAAAATTATTCTCTCGCAATGACGTATTGTAGAAAATAGCAACCCAATTTTCCTCATGGTACATATGCAATGGAACAATCCATAGATCTTTTACGAACTTCTCTCGACCACATCTCTGAAGCTTCCAAGTAGAGTGTTTGATTAGCTCTTTATTTACCATCTCTCTAACTTCTCTTCAGGGAAATATAGTCACACTATAGTAATGACTAAGAGAATTAATGGTTATGTCTTGTAATGCTGCAAAGAAATAATTACTTGGAATATATTAGATATCTTAAGTTACTATACATAGAAGTTCGTGAAGTTTTGGTCATTATTTGAGTCCTAAAATCTGATGAACTATGATTGATAGTAAGATTTTCTTAACCCTAATCAGACTGAGAAAATTTAGATCTCTAAAAGACTGAGTGCGTAGGATTTGCTACACAATTGATATGTAGGAAACAAGCGGCTTGAATTGATGATTTTTTGTCAGTTCCCATTTTTTATCATATAAGTGTACTGTGTGCTGTGAATATACCAACGATTGATAGGAATAAAATTATTACATTGACTGTATTTTGTTTGAATTGTGTACGTCCCACTGACAGTGGGGGTGAAATTTAGGGTAAACACGAGGCACTTGCGCGTTGCCACATCTAGAAGTAGTGTGTGCGTGTGCTGTTGCCAAGTCACTATCATTCCGAGGACAATTAATTGAAAAAAATAACTATACAATTTTAATTATAATTAATTTTGTTAATTGTGTTAAGTGAAAAACATTGAAATACTTATCCTTCTCTTATTTTATTTTCTAGTCATTACTCTGGCAACTATGTATACATATGTGCGTTAGTGTCTTGCAGGAGTACTGTGGGGGTAGGCACACTGCACATATACTCATTGAATTATAGAATAATGTTAACTTTCATGCTTGGCATAAGGTTATTGTTGGCAAATGAGAAAAAATTAGAGTATGACCATTTACAAATACATCTAATGAAAAAAAGCATGTAATCTTAGTTAATTCAAATACTGTACAAATATTTAATTTCAATTATAAAGTCTTGTCGAGCGCAAACTCCAGTCAGTCTTTTAAGGGTTAAATATATATTTTTCGAGATAGTCCACAGTGAAATGTACCAAAGACTTAAAAAATACCCAGCATATCGTTCTTAGGAAAAGTTTATATTTAGAGCTATATAATGTTCCGTGCAATTTACCGAGCTGCATACTTTTATAAGGCCACTTCACACGGGCGGTTTTCTCTTGCCACAACAAAGAAAATGGTGCATGAAAAACTCTATGACTGTATAAACGTATGTGTTTTGTATGTACACTTAGATGGAGCGTTTATCATGTTTATTTTTTGTTGAAAAAACGACTTACGTGAAATAGACCTCAAGTGCCGTACACACGCAGGGTTTTTTTAAGTCTTTCCACCAGACTTTTTGCTCGAGATTTTTAATCATATATGTAAAAACGATATAATTATTATATCGTTTTTACATATATGATTAAAAAATCCCGAGCAAAAAGTCTGCTGGAAAGACTTAAAGGTCGTGTGTACGGCCTTTAAGAGTGTACAGCTGCGCGCAACATATACATATATATTTATTATTAAAATTTCATTTGAGTAACATCTCGACATTAAAGTATAACAAAAATAAAGAAATAGTTTTTAAATACAATCACAAGTAGGTAATCAAATAACAGTAATTTATAGAATTAGAAATTAACTCGATTCGATACTAATTAAAAATTATATTTTTTTATCTTAAATAAAAATCTTTTACATACTAATTTTTTTCAATTTCATCTGAATTTTCACTATGTTGAATATAATTTATTTACGCACTTGAAAATATTTGTATTTTACTTGATATATAAATGAAATATATGTTTTTTAGACTTCTTGTGCAACAAACTCTTGTTTCCTTTAAAAAATATTAAAAAGAAGATTCTTTGAGAACGGTGGAATGCAATCAAAATGCAATTCTCTCGACAGTTGTCGCTCTGTTACTCGATGCTTTTTTGTTTTGATGAAAAAGCCCCACGGAAACAAAATAATATCCTCTTGCACTCCAAATATCCAGTCACTTGAGAGTATACGTACGGAGACATGAGAAAATACCAACTCTCTGAAATTGGAGCACTGTTTGTTCACGGAACAAATTAATTCGTCATTTGGAAAAGCTGAAACTGTTCATATTTTTGCAGAATAATCAATTCACTTCAATACTTTTTCAGTAGAACAGAAAATTCAGATTAATGATTAAATAACTTATATAAAAGCAATCATAATTTCGTATAAATAAGTACTGATTTATCTACCTGATATATTTACTTATATTATGCATACATATCACAAAATATTTAAATTAATCTCAAATTGTCATATGTATGAAATCATAGATATAAAGTATGCATTCGCAATCATTCACAATTATCATGTCTACCATTGTGTTCGTGCTATGCACTTGAACAATTAATATAACTCACTTTGGTAATGCCCTGTCGAGATGATCTCAGTCTCGTCTTTGGTCCAAGAAGTGACCTGAGTGTGTAGTTTGCTGTGGGGCGGCAGTCGACATTTTAAAACTGCTGTGTTACCAACAATGGAAAGCTCATCGTCTGCTTCCACTTGGTATGGTGAAGACAAAACTGTGAAGAAATTCAATGATTACTTCATGGAAATTTGTAAGTGTTCTATCTTCACTAGAAAATTATCATTCTAAGACTACAAAAAAAAAAAACTTTAACTCTTTTTGAAATTATTTATTCACAAATTGAATATAGATAAGATAAATTGGATATAAACAGTTAATTAGACTCCCAATTTTTATTTAATCTATAAATAAAAAGTATTTGAAAAAAAAACGTTAATAACTTATAATATATATTGATTATTAAAATTAAAAAAATGTTATCTTGGCAAAGGAAAGGTATCACCAAATGAAGATTTAATTTGCACAATCTATCATTAAAAGTCGATAAACTTCTACCTCTTAGAAGTAGGTTTACGTGTTTTTTGTTTCATGTATTTCGTAAAACCTGTTAGGTAGATAATGTACTTTAATATTCTCACCAGCCATCACCTCCACAGGGTGAGACAGAAGAACTCCTGCTGAAACGCTGACTAAGCATTTCACTCTGGCGCTGTGGATTCGCGAGTCGTAAAGATGAGCGGAGAAAGGGAAGTAATGGAGGCTGCCGTTCATCATAAATTCAGTGAGGCCATTCATCTGAAATGATTGAAAGTGATAAAAGCCTTGAGTATGTGCATATGTGAGTGATATTATATTAGAGCTGTGTATGAACAGCACTCCAGTTGATGACCTGAGTATAAATCACACCTCTGATATTGGCTCTCCATCTTCATAAATCCAAACCGTGTTTCCATATCCATTGTGTTCTCTAGCTCTGCAATTCAAAACTCCTCCTGAGTTGTTACTGAAAAATAATTCACCCGCTGGTTTAGGATCCCATTGAAGACCATTCGACAGCAGAAGATTTTTGCTGTTAGGAGAATATTTGCGTGCATGAAAGTTACGGAAACTTTCCCGATTCGAACTGAAACGACTTCGGTGACGCTGGTGATTTGAAAATGCTGACGATGAAATGGTTTCCCTCACCACTCTCCGACCATTTTGATAATTATCGAAATGGTTGGTCTCAACGGTGCTTAGCTTTTCATGTCCAATCGAATCATTCATGGTGACAATTTGAAGAGGGGATTTGGAATATCCTTCAGACTGCGATTGATTTGTATCCCTCACACTCCAATCTGGATATATCTTGTTGGGAACAATGAATTTTCCCTCATTATTGGGATAATGAATCATTTTGGTTGAATGTTGCGAGCTTATCAATCTATACCGTTGCTCATTAATAATATTTCGTGGATTTGGAGATAATGAAGCGGAGGAATAATTTCCATTTTTGTCCAAAACTGAAGTATAGACAATGCCATGTGGTTTGACTGAAATGGAAAGGAAAAAAGAATTAATGACATTGATAATTACAATAAAATTATTCTTTTCAATTTATTCAAATAGTTTATACTAATAATTGTTCTGTTTCCTTTAATTGATGACAAACAATTATATAATATTATCTGTAATAAAATAGTTGTATAACAACAGGAATAATTGAATTTCTAAAAATATATTTCTGTTATATAAAATATTCGTACTGTCAAAAATATTAATATATAAGATGAAAAATATGCAAATTATGCAATTGAAATAATAATTCTTAGTGGGCATCTAAAATTAATTTGAGTATGGCAAAACACTAAATTATACTTTTGTTTTGTTTTCAATAATAAATTGTATTTTTAGTTCTTACATCCTATTTATAATTAGGCAGATTGTACTGACGGCATTGCTAAACAAATGGGTTTCCCGAATTCCAATTAATGTCACTAGAATTTTATTTAAAAAACCTAATGTTTCTTTATGATTCTTTATGAAAATATGGAATGGAATCTATGATACTTTATCAAATAAGAGTGACAGTTAAAATTATCACCTTCGCAGAATGGTGAAAGTTATATTTTAGGCAGCATTTATTTATTTATCATTTTGTTAATTATTCAACCAAATTGCCTGAAATTAAGTAGGATGATTGGTCATTGTCCAGTAGCCATCTGGTACAATTTTTTGGATCGATCTGGTCAAAGGACAAAGTGATTTATAACTCAAAAAATTTTCTGCTAAATTTGATGAAATATGGTGAGGCGATTATCCCAGAACCAATTGGTTAGATTTTGGGAGCGATCAGATCGAATGTCTAAGGTCAAGGTCATTTTAAACTAAATAACTCAAAAAGTATTTAACCAAATTGCATGGAATTTGGTGGGACGATTGGTCATTATCCAGGAACCATTTCAATATATTTTAGGAGCGACCAGGTCTAAGGTCAAGATAGTCAAGTCATTTATAAGTGACGGCGAAGGTACGAGTACACATAATCTAGTTTTTTATAATGTATAAGGATCTAAAATTAATATATCCGTAGACTCTTACTGTATTGCATACTGAAATTCGGAACACAGGTCAAAGCCTAACTGAAAACAAGCTGCCCTCTAACTTTAATAATTTACTTATGTACCGATGTTGTTGAAGGTTTATTATATTCTAAGCGTGTAGCATTAAATTCAATAAAGAACATATCGGACGCTGTCAGCATGACTGCAGTACGTAACCAGAATTGACACTTTGAAAGCTGATTCACATTTGTGCTCAGGTATTGTCTTCAATCTTTTCTAAAACTCCCTTTATTGATCCCAACATTGCTTTTTCTACCGTGGCTTTGAGTTGGACATGGAACGTCTATAGTTCTCTTGAAGATGATATACTAGGTACTATCAAAGAGAGGAGTCTCCGTATGATGTAAATTTCTCAAATCTCAGATTTATAATTTCTTATTATTTTCAAATCTTAAAAAATTTTCGTCGCGTACCCAGACCAATTATAATTTTTTAGAAATTTGAAATTAGTAAACGGTCAAAGCCTCATTAAGGATAACCACTTTTTTGACTGTAGTACATCAAGAAATCTTACCTTGTCATTTTCAGATCGTACTTTCAATATTTTAAACCATAAATTTACTCGCTGTTTTTAAAGACTTTCGAAGAGTTCATATACTGACCTACATAAAAATTAATATCTTTTTCAATGGAGAAATTTTGCTATAGTAATTTCTTTTCATTATCTATAGCATATATTTTATAATTTTTCATGATGTTTTAAGTTTCAGTAACAGGAACTGTGTTCAATATATGTCGGTTAAATAGATTTATATCTATTTAATTTTGAAATCATTAATATTAAAAAATAAATTCTGTCGATGAATTACGTCATTATCAGATTTTCAGAGCGTAAAATCTTTCGAGGCTACAAAACTGATAATAAAAAGAAGGACAGCGGAAAGATTTTGATTAGAGAAGGGAGTCAATTTCACGATAGATTTGTTCAACTTCCTACAATATTATTAAACTCCTTCGGGCATGAATTGTGAGCAAATGTAGCAATGTAGCTCATCCCTAAATGAATATCATGTCGATAATTTTACGCCACATAAATCTTATCGAGTATAGAGAGTTTTTTGTTCCGAAATAATTAAAACAGGTACTGTACAATTTACTTAATTTTCAAACTAGCCTCTCATTGGTTTATTTTTTTACTTATATTACTTTGAAGTGTATTACCAAAAAATTTTTTTACAAAAATGTTACATTAAAAAAATGATAAAGCTTTTGATATCACTGCATGATTACTGATATAAACAATTCATAATCAATACACTGAATTATAACCAGATTTTGTAGTCCTTTTTCAATATGAATAAAAAGGTAGTTCATCTAAAATACTCAAGCCAAAACAACTTCTAATTATTGGATAGTTAATTTTCTATAGATATTATAATTTATCTGATGATTTCCCCCAGAGGCACTGAATAAAATATAAATAATAACGATACTTTATTTTGACTGTATCGCTCAATCGTTAAATGAAACTTCTATCAAAAAGGATTTTTTTACAAAAAAATAAATGACAAAATAATAACAGAGACGAAAAGAGGTATAAAATATTCAAAGCTTGCAAACAAAAAACTTAACTTCATCAAACAGATTTTTAAAGTATATACTCAAAAGATTTATATAAAAACATTCTTCTTCTTTTTAAATAGAATATTCTAGACAAAAGATCACTTTAGTTGCTTTAAAGTACATCACGAATGTTACATCTGTAGAGCTATTTCAATTTAATCTTCATAAATAGTGTGTGATATAAACAGACTTGGTAACAGACTAACTTTTCGAAACTCTATCCCATGCATCACTGCCCGCAAATGCAAAGGCAAACAAAATACATATTGACTTCAATTCAAATTCAGCATGTCCATTCGACAGTTCAATTTCAATAGAAAATTGATTCTAATACCTTTGACGTATGTGTGGTGGTACATGTTCGACGTATATCCTCCAATTAACTTCAAAGATAATTCAATTACTGAACACTTGAATGCAGAATAATCGAGCAATATATATCGCTAGCGTTCACAAATTCAATTATCAGTTTATATTTTTCGCTCACAAAGTTTATGTATTTCTCAGTAAGATAGTGTCACTATAATAGTTTCAAGCGTAATAGAATCATTCCTTGGATAAACAGCTAATTCTCTAATACTTTCCTTGTAACATGGAATGAACAAAATATAATAGATAAAACTTTTTTCGTGGATTTCCCTCACATCAATTTTTGATGTAAATCTTATATTTAATTTTTTTATTGCTATTTTTCTGCATCTCAGAATGAAAATTCTTATAAAAAAAATTTCTATCGTAATAAATAAATTCCGAAATGACAGGATGACAATCGCACTAGAATACTAAGTATGGATCATAAATAATGGTAATTGCATTATATTTCATAGTATTTACGTTAATCTCTCATTATATACTAATATGAATACATTAAAGCTTAGGATAATATGTTATCTATAATTGGGAAGAAACAAAGGCGAGTTGGATGGTAATCTCAGTTTCAGAGTCTAAACAGATATTAGGTAAATTTTAATTCCAATTCGCAAGACTGAAAGAGCACTCAAGAGAGAGATTAAACCTAATGGAGATCAGAGAATAGAATAATTATATTCTAGTGCATGAGAATAGAATAATTATATTCTAGAGCATGAGAATAGAATAATTATATTCTAGTGCATGAGAATAGAATAATTATTATCTAGTGCATGAGAATAGAATAATTATTATCTAGTGCATGAAAATAGAATAATTATTATCTAGAGCATGAGAATAGAATAATTATTATCTAGTGCATGAGAATAGAATAATTATTATCTAGAGCATGAGAATTGAATAATTATTATCTAGAGCATGAGAATAGAATAATTATTATCTAGAGCATGAGGATTGAATAATTATTATCTAGAGCATGAGAATAGAATAATTATTATCTAGTGCATGAGAATAGAATAATTATTATCTAGAGCATGAGAATAGAATAATTATTATCTAGAGCATGAGAATAGAATAATTATATTCAAGAGCATGAGAATAGAATAATTACATTCCAGGGTATCGTAGGAATAAATACTGCTTCTGACTGTAGATTGTGAAGATAAAGTCTATTGAAATGCACAGGAGTTCCTAACAGTAGTCATGCAGGTCTGTTTAAGATGTTCACCATGCTTGTGTTCATGTCGTTAAAAACATATTAATTTGTATTGAATTATTAGTATATATTTAATGTAGATTATGATTAGCATGTATATAATGCTATGATTGAATCAGTAAACTTACTAATTTGCTAAGACAAAATGTAGTTATTAGTTAAAAATTTTTACTATATATAGAGAATAGTAATGTTAGCTTAAAGAAACAGTAATTGTAATATCTACTTACAGTATTTCACACACTGTTCTAATTTTGAATTCAAAATTATTACACAAACATATATAAATATAATTTTTTGACACTAAATACTATATTATAATCGAAATCAGAGACCCTTTAAAACCTCCCTCGGCACAAAAAAAAATCACAGTCTACAATCTTTGAAAAATATAATTTTAAAAATATTTTCAAGATAAAAATATTTTCAAGATAAAAATATTTTCAAGATAAAAATATTTTCAAAATAAAAATATTTTCAAGATAATAATATTACTCAATTATGTCTAAAATATTGATGTGATCCTTTGCATAAAACGGAAGTTATATTTTAAATATAATGTATATTTGGTTCATTTTGGGTATATAGAAAATAGATTATAATTAACATATCCTTTGATATTGACGATAGCTTAATTAGACATAATTAGATGTAATGGAAAAGTTTCGTCAGTAGTTCATTTCAAAAGACTTCATGCAAATTAATAGTCTTTGATGGTCTGATCTTATTATCATTTTTACCTATTGATATTTCATGTAAAAAAACATTAAACGTAATTTAGCTATCATGAAAGGGTTTTATAATATTCCCTAAATTTTAATGCAAATATGAGAATAATTGTCATTATTGTGTAAAAGATATATGCGAAAAGGTCAGAATTATCATTTAATATATATAGCTATCATCCAATATACTAATTCACAGTGTGTGTATTTTAGTTTGTCGATTGGTATAAGTTGCAAGAAAAATGTCACGCTATTACATTTAAGTTACGATATAATTCCATGGATGAAATAATTGTCAGGATAACAAAAATCCGGATAACCGAAAAAAATCGGAAAAACAGAAAAATCTGGAGAAGTAAAAATAGCAGAAAAAAAGAGCAAAATATTATGGAATATTATGCTGGATTCCTTCTCAATTTTCTAGGGCTCCACCATTAAAATTAATATTCTTGATAAGAGGTATTTTGTATTCGTTAATAGTTACTTAACAGTATACAGATTTGTTACCTGTATATTTTTGAAAACAAATTTATTTAGTCCATCTCCTGAAATGTAGCTAATGTTAACAATTAGCATACGTTCCACAACATCACCATAACTGCAGATAGCAAAGTTACTCGGTACAATATAGATCAGTATTGTTACAATTAATATTCGCAATATAGATACAATATTAGGGCAATATTGTAACAATATTGCCAATGTTGTAACAATATTTAGACAATGTTGTAATGATATTAAGGCAATTTTTTAATAATATTAAGGTAATGTGACAATGATAATATTTTATTGAAGAATGAAAATAAAAACATAAAGTACACAAGAAAAAATGTAACAACAATAGACCAATTTTGCCCGAGTTATTGCTAATAGGTATGTATTTATCTATACATTTAAGGGCACAAGATTTAACCATAGTAAGAGCATTATACGTCTCACAAGGCATTTACATACTCAATTTAGCTTATTGCACATTTCCTAAGTGACTTTTCATGTGCAGTTACAATTGCACTGAGATCTACAAATTATTCAGTCGGGGAGAATTTTCTATTTGCTTAACATTGCACTTGGTAAGTATATTATGAAGTTGTTTACGATTATGCACATGAGCATTAGAGAGACGTTAGTATGCACATGTTATTTGAAATGACATACACAGCTAGATTTAAAATGAAATAGGATGGATATTTGTGTTTTAGGCCAAATTGTATATAATGTAAGTGTAAATAATGTTTATTCTTTGTTTACAACTCACAGGAGATTATATTATTTAAGTTATTTGCTTATCTAAATAAATTATACATTAGATAAAAATATATAATGTGTTTTGCATTGTTATTATAATGTGTAATAATATATTTATTATGTTTCATGTATTAGATAGTAAAAAGTTATAATCCTTAGATAATCTCATATAAATATTTATTTAGTTTTAGTTGAAAAATGAATAATCTCCTTGATGTTAAAAACGCAACAATATGTGTACATTCTAATTAAATGATTATTCAATTAATTACAAAACTTTTAATTATTTATTAAGTGCAAAATAAACACTGTAAACAGTTCTTTATTCCTGACATAATTCATCCAGACCAAAAAATGTTTCCCGGCATTCATGAGATGCTCTAAAATATTTGTTTTGAGTTTTTGCCACATTTCACGATGTAGAATTGTGAGGCGGATATTTTTCAGGAAGAAGGAATTGGATGAACTCATTCCATCAAAACGAGGCAACTTTTGCTTCCAGATGCAAATATTATCTTCATACGCAATAAGATCTTTCTTTGAATTTGTCACATGTTATATTAAATTTCCTATGCAAATTTTGTGCAATTGTATAAAGGATGAATTATTCACATTCTCTTCAGAATTATCTAGAAAAGAATACAAAAAGGGTTAGAATAATTTTTAAGCAGAGAGGATAAATTAAGTTTTGATTTATAGTTGAATCGAGCATATCGGGTAAATGTTCTATCTATAACTTAGAGACCCTCTACTTTATTACGCTTAATCTCGCAAACTCTAACTCAAATTATTCTATGCGAGTAAAAAATTATTATACGAAAGATACTTTACTCACAAATGGTGGATGTCTTATTTATTAAATTAAATTATGTTTGTTACATATTCTGCAGAAATTTATGCAAGAATTATTTTTCAGGCTCTGATATATTTCATTTAATATAAAGTTCAAACATGAAGATAATGAAATAAAATAGAAATAATTTTATTTTCCCGTTTTATAATTTCCCAAATAAAATCTAGGCATATTTAGTTTCAAGCGTATTGCAATTTATTCAAGTGCCAATACTTTTCACCAATTTAAATATTACCTCCTAAACACGTTAATACTGTTTATTTAGTTAATAAATGCTGAGAATTGAATAAACACTCGAATTATTCACTAAATGTTTAAATTTGAATGAATCCATTTACACTACTTGTTCAAGTTTGGATTTTTTCAAATATTTGCTCATTATATAAATTATTTTTATTTAATTTATCGTACATATTATTTGCTATAAGCTACCTTGTAAAAAATATTCAAATTGTCAAATATTTATAGTCATTTTTATCTGTTTTTTTGTTCTAATTATGAGAATGAGGATTTTTATTTGTCGTAAAAACAAATATTGGAATTAAACAAAATTTTCCTCTAGGATTATTATTATATTGAAGATATTAATATATTATATCAATATATATCGATATATATTTATTTGAAAATTTAACGCTGAAGATTGAATCTATTTTGTGAAATTGGACATGAATAAGAAATGAATTCTTGGCTGTTAAATGTCTGGTGATTGTCCATTTAAAATGAGAAATAAGATGTGAATTAGTTATACTGAAAATATTAAATAAAAAATATTTTTGAATCTGTCAATCGGAATATGAATTCAGCTAACTTGTTTTAATAATTCAAATTATACTAATTATAAATTCATTAAATTAATTATTAAGCTTTTATGTCAAGAGATTTCTTTTAGTTGATTACTGATGATTAATGTAATGCAGTGTAATTTCATTCAATGAAAATATAATTCATATGTCATCTGACAAATATTATATATAATTCTTAAACTATATAAACAAAAGTTCCATAAAAAAATCTTTGTAAAATACGAAGTAAATGAACCAATACAAATTACTAGTATATTTTTCATATTTTTATTTCAATTATTCAAATTGTATCTGATTCATTACCATTTCACAATGATGTACAATTCACAATATCTTGTTTGTTGATTCAATTAGAAATAATGTATCATTTCCTGATTATTTCTCTAGCATATCTATCGATGTGTATTAATGTAAATCCACTCAAAGGAGGTAAATCTATTTACATTAATTTTAATTCAATAACACTCGAGTCTGGAGCTCGCGTAACAAATAAATTTTCTTTCCGTAAATTAGATTTAAAATGGAGAAATCGAATTGGACAGAGCATATCTTGGGGAAATTTGTAATATTGGAGATGTTACAATGTTGGGTCCATGAAATTTGATGCCCGGTAATATTACTTCTGGTAATTTGATCCCCGGTAATTTGACTCCCGGTAATTAGATGCCTTGTAATTTGACCCCCGGTAATTAGATGCCTTGCAATTTGACCCCGGTACTTTGACTCCCGGTAATTTGACCTCCGGTAATTTGACCTCCAGTAATTTGACCTCCGGTAATTTGACTCCCGGTTTTTAGAAACCCGGTAATTTGATACTCTGATAACTTGGTCCCTGGTAATTTGACCATCAATAGTGTGGGGAAAAAAATTGAAATTTATGGAAGTAAACTAGCTAATTGCAATTAAATTCGAAATTTATATTTACAGTAAACCATCGTAGTAGACCAATGTGGCATAAGTTATTAACAATACAAGAACCATCTCTTGATGTGTGCATGGTAGTTCTCGCCTAACATCTGTCGATCGGTCTTTCTTGCTTCCACTCTTGCAGTCTTTAAGTGTGCAGGCACCTTAAGTGATTCCATTCATTTTTCATTTCATAATTAATAAATAATTTTGGATAAAATTCCTAAGAATAGGAGCAGCATTGGCAATGTTTTAAAATATTTAGAACCTTCTGAAATAATAAAACGGGACATTGCACAATCAGATACTCTTTCAATTTATTCAGGAAAAGTCGTTTTCAGAAATGTAATATGTAAAAGGGCTGCCTGATCCCAGAAACATCATTTATTTCATTGTCTCCAAAAAGCAGCAAAATAGTATTCTACCAATTTGATTCACGTAATGCAGTTTCATATAAATTATTTTATTATTTACCGTGAATTGAACTATTTGTATGTTGAGTTAATTTGCAGACAATGTAAAAGAATGAATATGGAGCGAGTCCATGCGCTGTTGCGTGGTGTTTGAATCCTGTAAAATTCTTCCATTCTTACTTAACGAAATTTTGAGAAAGTTTGCTGTCTATCCACATGTTCCAATTGTACAGAGAGATAGTTTTCCAAACAAGTTTGTTGTGAATGCAGCTGTTCCAATTCCCAAATATCTCTGGCCGCTCTATTGCGGCTTTCAGGCGCAAAGCCGCCTGAATTATGTACCTGAGAATAGTCTGTAAATAATGCCCTGAACTCTAATTGAATTGCTAGCAGCTCACGAATGGGGCGTTAGAACAAGAAAAGAGATTTGCATAAATTTTATTGTGATATAATCCTAAAGTAAATGGCAGTGGGTAAGATTCATGGAAGTCGGATGGCTGTATTTCGGTTAAATTTATTACAGACTCGTGGAGAGCTTCATAAATAATGGTACTACTATGTTGCACTGAAATTGTACTCTGTAATCTCTTAAATTGAAGATGAGTCTTGAAAAACTTACTCGCAATGAAGGCAGAGGAATTGAAATCCCAGACGAAAGGAAGAACTCAAATAAAATGAGAACTTTTTCCTCCCTGCCAAATTTGATCAATTGATTTTTTTAATTGTATTTATGTAAAATTTGTTATTCAAAATAGAAACATTAAGTTGATCTAAAGATTTCTTGGACTTGAAAATATTTTGAATACGATTATATAAAAATTTGTCGTTTAGATATAAACTGGAAAAAATACCTAGAAACCTGATCCAACAGATTTTTTTCCGAAGAGGTTATCTGTTTGTACATTTGTACATGGTGGCTTCTTTTAAAATGTTTATTTCGGAGACAACAATATTAATGTTTCTGACATATTTGACCAATTGTAAAAGTGTCACTTCAAGAAAATTCAATAGGTACGGTCTTTTTTATTAATGTAGTTAGTAGAGAGGATATTAAGAAAAAACAGAAAATCATAGAAATTATGGTTGTTTATTGTGAATATTTATTTTATTTATGACAACTAATACGGATAATTGGATTTATTACCCAAGAGTGGTAGATGATTTTGTTTAGAAATTAAAGGTCATTTAATGTACATTTATTATCCGTACGATGTGTCCATAATTCATAACTTTATTGGTTCTGGTTTTTAGGTTCATACGTTTAAAAAAATCTTCAGTAATTTTGATATAATGTGCATTATATGAAAGATTACTGACAAAAATATTAGCAATATTTTGTAAAATTAAAATTTATATTTTATTGTGTGAATAATGTGAATTGTTACAGGATAACCAGTTTAGATAGTTTAACTCTTTTAATTAATTACTTATGTACGATTAATTCTGGCTCATAAAATTATCCATAATTATAAAAAATTATACATGTGTATAGCAGATAAATATTACTCAGCCAGAAAGGTAATTTACATAGGATAAAAATTTAGAGTAACATCGTTAATAAAAATTCTAACAAGGTTTAAAAAATGATGCCAGAAGCAAGCCCTTAAAGGGCTCATCAAGTCAAAGTCATAACCAAACATAGCCATCTATGATCTTGCATGGCTGACTGAATTCATCACATTTTTTGTAGTTCAATTTTCCAAACACAGCAGCAACGATGTAATCCTTCATGTAGCTAGAATTTGCTACCTGAAATGAAATCGAGGAACTAATTCGTTCGATAAGCTTGTTGCTTAGATATTGTATTCTATTCTTATAGTAACGGCAATCATAAAATAGATAAACATTCTGTTGGTAATTATTTTCCAATATTTATCCAGTATCATATTTATTCATTTAAATTATGGAAGTTACATTTTCTATTATTCACCAATCGATTATCACCGAAATAATCAGTGAAGGAATAGCGAAACTTAAGTTGGTAACATAAATTTCTCGATTATTTCATATATTCTCTTATTAATGTAAAATCGATTCCAGCCCGATTATATAAACATACATAATCAAAGTATAATTATTTATGATCTCCATAAAAGTTTGTGGCTTGAGTAAAATTACACAGAGTAGACATTTTATAACTTGTGTAAGATAATTTATTATAAAAATGAAACATTGCTCTATATAACATTTGCCGAGCAAATTGAATTATAAACACACATTTCTAGAGATTGTGTGGATGGAACGGTGTTTATTTTCTATCTAACGGTTCTCCTAGTTGTTAGCGCGTAAGTTTACATATTTCAAACATCTATTTTTAGTTTTCCACTTTTAAAAATCACTCAGGACGAATTAGTTCACCCTTAATTTTCATATGAAATCGAAAAATCATCATTAAACAGAAACTGAAATATTTTTGAACTGACTGCTTCTTATCAGTTTAACACACTTTTTAGGAATTTAATTTATTAACAATTTTATGAATATAAAAAAATTATGATAGCAAATTATAATAATTGTTCGATACATTATTATATTTGTAGATGCTACCTTATATAAGTTATGAACAATTGAACGTATTTCATCTATGAATGACGTATTATTATACATTAAACTTTAATCTCTCTTTTTCAGAAATCATTCATCGATACTTAACTTAAATGCATTCATTTTAACGATACATTTCTTGGAATAATTTACAAAGAATTTGATTAATTATATGGCCATAATATCTAGGATATAGTAATAAAATAGCGATAATCTTACTATAATTTCTGCCTGGGTATCTTATAAATAATACTATTAATGGCTATTTTAAATAATATTTAATCTTATTTTATGTAATTGTTTTCATGGAATGTTATTTATCAAACAACTGTTTTGAACATTTTCCTCCAAGTAATTTGATTTGTTTTTTTGAACCAAGTAAGCTGACTTTTTCGCACAATTAATTTAATTAATTTAGAACACTTTGCTTTACAATCTAAAAAGAAATACTGAATGAAAAGAATTGAAAAATCTGTATTTGAATTTGTACCGAATTTTAGATATTTACAAGCGATACTGGTTTAATTAATCTATCTCAAAATAAAATAATATTATACATCGAGAAGAATATATAATTAGTTTGTATAAATAATATTAAAGTGGGATGTTTAAAATTGGAATACAAAATCAAATATGAGGTCAATAATTCTCCTCAGTCTAATATTCAACATTAATATTAATTAGCATGAATTTAGAAAACATAAAACCTATTAACATGTTTTACGTATAAGTAGGACATCATATCGGTATAATTTATCAAAGATATGATACCTTATTACTTAAACTAAATGAATTATTGATATTAATAGTATATTGATTGTTCAAAGACTCACAAAACGCATTCATGTAAATGCAATAAGAAGCTTTAATACTGTGTGATGATTGTTATGCGTACTGCATTGTCAATTTAAATTCTTTCAAACCGTTAACGTCCAATACTAAGAATGATCAATTCAGGTACATATTAATAGACAAATTGTCATTTACTATAATATTGGCTGGATGTGTACACCTTAAACTGTATATACCTACGTGACTGACGTATTAGATATTCTAATTTTGTAATAAGGTTGTTCAATTAATCAAATCTATAGAATTGGCAGATTATTCCATAGTATACTGCTATAGTATACTGATATACGAATGTATATCAATACCGCAATAACATTCTTTCCAAAAATGACCTGGAAATAATGCAAATTTTTTATTGTAAAAAACAATCACATATTACATAGTTTAATTATTAACAAATACACACATTTTTGAAGACAAATTAGACCTATTACAGCAAGGGCAATAGTTGCACTGTCCAATTTTAAAAAAAGTCTTGCATAATTATATCATATGAAGGTAATTAACTAATTATGATAAGTTTATGATATAATAAAATATTTAACGTCCGATTAATAGCGTTGTCAGGAAATCATCTTCATTTATTATGTGGTCCTTCAAAAGGCTACTTGGAAACTATTTTGTTGCTTAACACTTCACTGCGTATCTGTATATAGCTGGCATTATTCTGTTGAATTAATGGCAGTTATATTAATAAATACATAAGTTGAAGAATAATCATTATATTAGTAATTATTAGCAATTTTAAAAACACAATAAAAATTTGCATTCGGTACACGGGTGTCCCAATACGCAACAGTGTAATCCCACCGCCGGTACACATATGGCCATAAACACAGTGAACGTGATAACTCCTTCTAAAAGCTACCTTGAAATCATCTTTACCCTCGCCTAATTGCGGAACGTTATGATTTGATCGGCATTTAATTATTTATAATTAATCTTGTTATCATAAATTAATGGTATTCTTGTTATTCGTAAACTCAAAAAGTTTCAACCAAATTGCATGAAATTGGGTCTTTATCCAGAAACCAATTGATCATATTTTGGGAGCAATTGGGTCAAAGGTCAAGGTCATACAATGTCATTTATAATTCAAAAGGCATTAAACCCAAGTGTCTGAAATTTACAGGACGATTGGTCATTATCCGGAAACCATTTGATTAGAATTTAGGAGCGATTGGGTCAAAGTTTCAATGGCTCATGTCGAATACGAACCCCAATATTTCATTCCTGTACAATTCATACTCCAATGATTTCACTCCTGTACAAATTGCACCCCAAGATTTCACTCCTGTACTATCCACACTCTAATGAATTCACTCCTATACAATCTGCATCTCATACTGGAGTGAGGCGGGATTCTACAGGTGATTCACTCTTCTAAAAGGCTACCTAGTAATCAATTATTTTTGCTCTATTCTTTCCAGAGGCTACATAGATATCATCCATTTGCACTGTATTCTTCAAGAGGCTACCTAGAAATCATCTAGTTGTACTATATTCTTCCAAAGGCTACCTACTAATCATCTATTTGTACTATATTCTTCCAGAGGCTACCTAGCAATCATCTATTTGTACTATATTCTTATAGAGGCGACCTATAAATCATATATTTGTACTATATTCTTTCCAGAGGCTAAACAGAAATAATCTATTTGTATTATATTCTTTCCAGAGGCTACCTAGAAATAATCTATTTGTACTATATTCTTTCCAGAGGCTACCTAGAAATCATCTATTTGTACTATATTCTTCCAGAGGCTACCTATAAATCATCTATTTGTATTATATTCTTTCCAGAGGCTACCTACTAATCATCTATTTGTACTATATTCTTCCAGAGGCTACCTAGAAAACATCTATTTGTACTATATTCTTCTAGAGGCTACCTAGCAATCGATGAGTGGCTCAGAGACACTCTTAGAGATAATTTCCCATTGTGTCTCTGATATTTCAAGGGTGGCCGCTGAGGAGTTCTTATAATGGCATCAGTTTAATGGTCTGGAAAGCGCCTATTGAAAACACAATAGAAAAACACTAACCATTCAGGAATATTATCGGCATTACGGATATAAAGAAGCGGTTCATTCGAGACGAATACTGAGGAAATATTGAATATTTCAAAGTGATTTACACACTTTGAATTTGTTGCTGTATAACTGAGTATTCAGATATATAATGAGTTGTAAAATTATATGGTTATGTTGAGCGAGCTATTTTTAATCAAATTAATATTTAATGAGCATAAAGGATTACTATAAATTATTATCATGATACTTAATCCCTATTTATATTGGAATCTTTCCATTACATTCTCTCCACAACTACACATAAAATATTCCACTTTTGACTATTTAAGCACGAAACACAAGGTAAATTTGACGCAATAATCTCGATATTGTACAAGCATGAAGGATTTGGTACAAATAACAAAGGAATGTCTAAAATGATGCTAAGTTGCAATTGATAAATACGATAATTCAGTTAAAGTGAAAACGAGTAATGACAATAATACACAGGGCACCTAGGAATATATATAATGAGTGAAAATAAAAGTACTGAAGAAGTTTCTATTCTAATTTACAGCTTGATTTGAGTGCATATTTGGTTGAAACTACAATAATTCCATTGCTGTTCAATTCAGAAATTCTACGAAATGTAACGAGTGTTGAAAGTTATAATGATGATTGAGCTGACGTTTAAAATGTTTTACAGTGTTGTGTGCAGTAAAGTTCTACCAACTAAAAGAGAGCGTTACGAACAAACTGAGATTACTTGTTTGTTAGACGTAATTGAATGATTCCAACACCGCTTATTTAGATAAATGAATGAATAAAGCTATAATATTATCAGAGAAAAGAGTCACTGTGATGATGTATTATCAGAGAAAAGAGTCACTGTGATGATGTATTATCAGAGAAAAGAGTCACTGTGATGATGTACTATCAGAAAAAAGAATCACTGTGCTGATGTACTATCAGAGAAAAGAGTCACTGTGATGATGTACTATCAGAGAAAAGAGTCACTGTGATGATGTATTATCAGAGAAAAGAGTCACTGTGATGATGTATTATCAGAGAAAAGAGTCACTGTGATGATGTACTATCAGAGAAAAGAGTCACTGTGATGATGTACTAACAGAGTAAAGAGTCACTGTGATGATGTACTATCAGAGAAAAGAGTCACTGTGATGATGAACTATCAGAGAAAAGAGTCACTGTGATGATGTACTATCAGAGAAAAGAGTCACTGTGATGATGTACTATCAGAGAAAAGAGTCACTGTGATGATGTACTATCAGAGAAAAGAATCACTGTGATGATGTACTATCAGAGAAAAGAGTCACTGTGATGATGTACTATCATAGAAAAGAGTCACTGTGATGATGTACTATCAGAGAAAAGATTCACTGTGATGATGTACTATCAGAGAAAAGTGTCACTGTGATGATGTACTATCAGAGAAAAGAGTCACTGTGATGATGTATTATCAGAGAAAAGAGTCACTGTGATGATGTACTATCAGAGAAAAGAGTCACTGTGATGATGTACTATCAGAGAAAAGAATCACTGTGATGATGTACTATCAGAGAAAAGAATCACTGTGATGATGTACTATCAGAGAAAAGAGTCACTGTGATGATGTACTATCAGAGACAAGAGTCACTGTGATGATGTACTAACAGAGTAAAGAGTCACTGTGATGATGTACTATCAGAGAAAAGAGTCACTGTGATGATGAACTATCAGAGAAAAGAGTCACTGTGATGATGTACTATCAGAGAAAAGAGTCACTGTGATGATGTACTATCAGAGAAAAGAGTCAATGTGATGATGTACTATCAGAGAAAAGAGTCACTGTGATGATGAACTATCAGAGAAAAGAGTCACTGTGATGATGTACTATCAGAGAAAAGAGTCACTGTGATGATGTACTATCAGAGAAAAGATTCACTGTGATGATGTACTATCAGAGAAAAGAGTCACTGTGATGATGTACTATCAGAGAAAAGAGTATCTGTGATGATGTACTATCAGAGAAAAGAGTCTCTGTGATGATGTACTATCGGAGAAAAGAGTTACTGTGATGATGTACTATCAGAGAAAAGAGTCACTGTGATGATGTAATATCATAGAAAAAAGTCACGGTGATTATGTACTATCAGAGAAAAGAGTCACTGTGATGATGTACTATCAAAGAAAAGAGTCACTGTGATGATGTACTATCAGAGAAAAGAGTCACTGTGATGATGAACTATCAGAGAAAAGAGTCACTGTGATGATGTACTATCAGAGAAAAGAGTCACTGTGATGATGTTCTATCAAAGAAAAGAGTCACTGTGATGATGTACTATCATAGAAAAGAGTCACTGTGATGATGTACTATCGGAGAAAAGAGTCACGGTGATGATGTACTATCAGAGAAAAGAGTCACTGTGATGATGTACTATCAAAGAAAAGAGTCACTGTGATGATATACTATCAGAGAAAAGAGTCACTGTGATGATATACTATCAGAGAAAAGAGTCACTGTGATGATATACTATCAGAGAAAAGAGTCACTGTGATGATATACTATCAGAGAAAAGAGTCACTGTGATGATATACTATCAGAGAAAAGAGTCACTGTGATGATATACTATCAGAGAAAAAGACAGTGTGAATACATATTATTTTAATGGTATATATACATACATGTATATGAAACTATTTTTAACATTACTTAATATTTTCTGAAAATAAACATCGAAATATCTCCGGAAAAACCCACCGTAAATATCTGAACGGATGTTGGTTAAAATACTAAGAAATCTATTGGGAGAAATAAAGAGATTACTTTTCAGGAGAAAACTGTAAATGTGAACAGCTATTGACTGCGGATAGCTGATGAAAAAGACATCTAATGCTGAGTGAGCAGTAAGAACTGTACCAGCCATACTTAGTTTGATTGCAACTAGCGAGTGATGGGAACTTTTACGTTTCAACTTGTTAATGTGATGAGCATTTAATCTAATGAGGGAGAAAACAACTCTTATTGATAATGCTAATTACATGTAATTTCATTAGTTTCTTCGAGTTAGGAATGTCGTTAAGCATAGAATATATTTTTCTTAAATGAAAGTATGTGTAATGAAATAAAAGAAACTATGATAATAGTAAATATTTATGATATACAATTCTAAGTTATTCTAATTTTCATATGTTAATAATTCTCAATAACCAATAAATACTTATTGATAAACTGTTTAATGTTTATTGTTCCTAAAAGTGTTAATTTTCAGCTTTGATTAGTTATGTTAAATATAATTTAAATTTTTCACCGTATTATGATAAATCACTTAAAAATTTGATTGAGGTTAATCACATATGATTAGCAAAAGAACAGAACTTTTTTTATAGAATATTTTTTGTAGATTTCAATATATTCTCACCTTCCAAGAGGACTGCACTCGAGGCCACGAGACAAATGGCAACTGATAGCAATGCAGACATTGCAGCAGATCTATTCAATGCAACTATCAACTATTTGCAAACTTTACTGCAGGATTACTGGCGACTCTTTTCAACTTAGTTCAGAACTTTGTTGTTTTTCTCGACCTGCTGGAGATTAACATGGCATCTTCTCAATGTTTTTCTACATTGCTCAATACTTTTTGAATTCATTTTATCTGAAAAGAAATACAGGGGGGTTAACTCTCTGTCAGTTGGTGTTGAAATGGATTTCACTGAACACTAGTTAATGAAATAGCTTCTGTTTCTCTATTGTAAGTATATGAATGATTTGAACTTCTTTGAAAAATTTCAATTGATTGGAGTTTCATGGGATCACATGGATTTGATCAGAAAATTAGATACATTTTATAATTGTATTCATTTAATGAAGGTTTTTGTTTGTAGGTTTAGATAATTACTTTATTGATAAATTTAGAATTGAGTTTAATTTTCATTATAAGATTTGATTGATTAATTTATTGATTAATATATTTTGGCAAATAATTATTTTTTATTATAATAATTTGGGTAGGATTCTTATAAAAGTGATTCAAAAAGACATTGAATAAATTTTAAATTTTAATCAGTTCCTTCATGTACATTTTTTAATTAATGTGTAAATTATCTGATGGTCAAGAGTAACTTATTTATATTTCAAATATGTTCGAAAGCAAGTAATTAATTTTATTGAAATACCACTCCATTTACCTGTATAAATTATATAAAGTGTACGCGTGCCGTCCAAAATCACTGCATAATTTTAAATATCATTTTTATGAACGCAGTTAAAAATTCAATTTATGTGATAATTATTATCCCTTGGCTCTGCATTAACTCCAATATTTTCAATCGAATAAAATATTACATAATTTAAATAAAGAGAACATGAATTCAGACTAAATCTGACAGAATCTGATCTTATTATATCATTGATATATTGCATGCATTTGGCTCATTATAACTTTTCAATATATTATAAATAATCTAGTTGATAGCGATATCAATGAATTAAATAGACTTTATTATTTGAATAAAGTCAGTCATTCACTAGCTTCATCTATTGGCAGATCTGTCGACAGAATAGACACAAATCAACTTATTGAAGTAACGTCATGCAGTGAACACTAATACGAATGCAAGACATCAAATAAAATATAGAACACAGTATTTGTAGATCAGAGTAATTATAGATCTCTCTAAATATTGATGACAGTATTTATAGATCGCTGTAAATAGTAGAGCACTCTAATTATAGATCGCTGTGATCTTTTGTTGTAGTGATAAGTAAATTTATACAAGGAAGACATACCGATCACGTAATTACATTTATTTTTTGAATCGGAGATCACTTTTATGTAAAATAGCATTGATCATTGTGGTTACTATTATATGGGAAATAAATAATATTTGACACTGAAATTTGTAATGATGATAATAATAAATGATTCTTAAATTTCAAGATTCTTCAATAGTCTATTCATTTAAACAAAATAATTCACTACCGACAGACTAAAACATTTTAATGGAAATAAATATCAAATCAAATGTCTTTTACCAACGTTCCTTCCTTTGAAAATTTTAATTAAAAATATCTTGTGACACAGCAAAATCCATATAAGAAAATCTTCAAAACTTTTCCCTTTGTATTCTTGTCAATAAATGCACTTGGGTGTATTTTTGCCTCCTTGTATTCACAGAGTTTTCGATGGTGAAGATTAGCCACGCTTCTCGAGAGGCTCTACAGAGAAGTCAATGAACTTCAGAGCGTCACACAACCTCCTTCAACAGAGCTTCGAACACGACTGACTCGAGAGGATATCGTTTGGAGTCTAGGACTGAGGTGACTTGAAGGAACTTTTCCTAATTTCGATTGGCTGCCAAGTTTAAACATTCTCACACGTTAGTTTAATTAATGCTGTATTGTGATGAAATTTGTGCTGCAGTGTAAGATAGATGCTCGATATTGAGCAGCAATATACACTATACAGGATGATAGATGCTAATATTTTAATACAGAAACTTACAAAACCTAATATAGTGGTAGAAGGTAACTCGAAGAAGGATGATAAAATTGTTTCATATATCTTTTTTTATTAACTGAAATAAATTAGTTCTTCCCAATTTTTTTATAAAAAATCCATGATCTCATATCTTTACAATTTACTGCAAGATAAACATAAGTAAACTTTTATGAACCAAACTATTTATTATAATAGCTATTCTTTACTTTAAAAAAAGATTTAGTACAATAAAAGGATCAACCATACCCATTCTACTATAATCATTAACTTAGGTAATTATAACGGTAAAAAACTGACGAAAATAATAAATATTCTAATTAATTTGGAAATAGAAGCCTCTCGACTCAATTAATCTGTAGATAAAAATCGAGAGATGAGAAAGATTTTTCACCCAGTGCCTATCTTCAGCGAGCTGTTTCGATTGCAAAGAGTTCCACTAATCTGCAATCCGGCTACGCCTCTTAAATTTAAGAGTCGAACCAATTCAATTAGAGTGGTTCAGCATGGCCAACTCCAGGCCGTAAGGGCATACTACCTACACCCACGCTTGGCCTTTTCATTGCAGTGTTTAGAGGTCTTTCTATATACAGTATCTTATGGCTTCATCATCTACAGTAACTTTTTGTCTCATGATCTACAGTGTGTACTGTATATGCCTAATCACCTACAGTGTTTGATAGCTTCATCTTATACAATATCTCGTAAATTAATTTATCTAACGTATCTACACTCTACAGATGTTATTATCTACGATGTCTACATGTTCAGTCATGAACACTGTTTACTGATTTTATATCATCTACAGTGTCAACAGGCAAAACAATCTACAGTGTCTACAGGCATAACAATCTACAGTGTCTACAGGCATAACAATCTACAATGTCTACAGGCATAACAATCTACAATGTCTACAGGTATAATCATCTACAGTGTCTACAGGCATAATCATCTACAGTGTCTACAGGCCTCATCATCTACAGTGTCTACAGGCATAACAATCTACAGTGTCTACAGGCATAACAATCTACAGTGTCTACAGGTATAACAATCTACAATGTCTACAGGTATAATCATCTACAGTGTCTACAGGCATAATCATCTACAGTGTCTACAGGCATAACAATCTACAGTGTCTACAGGCATAACAATCTACAGTGTCTACAGGTATAACAATCTACAATGTCTACAGGCATAATCATCTACAGTGTCTACAGGCATAATCATCTACAGTGTCTACAGGCATAATCATCTACAGTGTCTACAGGGATAATCATCTACAGTGTCTACAGGGATAATCATCTACAGTGTCTACAGGCATAATCATCTACAGTGTCTACAGGCATAATCATCTACAGTGTCTACAGGCATACTCATCTACAGTGTCTACAGGCATAATCATCTACAGTGTCTACAGGCATAATCATCTACAGTGTCTACAGGGATAATCATCTACAGTAGCTCGTGGCTTTTTCAATTACTGTATTTCCTGGACTTCATATCCAATAATTTTCCTAAACTTTAATACCCATGAGCCGCATTAATCAATAAAATATTATCATCGTCAGTTACTTGGTGTTACATTTATTTTACTTCACATTTTTAAACCTTATTTAAACGTTATAGTAATAAATCAAGTGTATACGATTTAGACTGGTAATCTCGAGATAATTTCAGCTGTTATTTTCTATAATTACTGTGGTGATTATTGCGAACATATTGGAGAGAAGTTAACGAATGAAATTCAGTCACAATCTATTCAATGTTTTAAACTCTGAGGTGAATCACATTAAAGATTTTCTTGAATGTCCCTATTTCAATTTTTGATGAGTTCAATACACTTCAACTAAATCAGAAGAGATGGTTACAAAACATTACGCAAAAAGATGATATCTAAGTTTATTTTGAGAAAAAAATTATACTTTTTTATTATCGGTCAGTACTACATCTTCTGTCATATAAGAAAAAACAATAGAAAATTTGTTATTATTACACAGTGTAATAACACTGTAATAATAACAATTTTTATATTGTTTTATTTTATACGTCCGAAGAAATAGTAATGACCGATAATTAAGAACTTACCCTATATTGGGTTTTAAATTTATATGCCTTTGACCTCTAATCAATCGAGGTAAAATTTGGGTACAATTAGAATTTTTATCTTTTATTTTTCTAATATGAAAACATATGCAGTTGTTTAACATGTAGAATGTTACTAAGTTTCACATTGTTTTATATCAGCATATTGCTATCACTGATATCATAATTCCGTCTTTATGATGTGAACATGACATGTAATTTCCTCTAAATAACGCCTTGATAGGCTGAAGATAATGTTTTTTCATTATCTTATCAGTAGATAGTCTAGCCTTCCTATTATACACGAGAAAAGAATTGTGGGAAATTCAGTTATTCAGGATTCTTATTTATTCTTATAGTGTAAGTTCTTAATTGTTGGTCAGTTCCACATCTTCGGTCATATAAGAAAAAACAATTATGATATAATTTCCCAATTTTGATTAGTATCCATGATATCTGCAGGTATCATGAATATCAATAAAAATAAAAATTATATAATTATTGTTATATCGTTTTTTCTTATATGACCGAAGATGTGGAACTGACCAATAATTAAGAGTTTACCCTATGAATTTATTAGATTATATATTGCATTAATTATTCACTGTGAAAGTTTTTTATTGTGTATCATATAATTAAATTTTATTAGACTAATCATTTTAATCCAATTAGTTGTACATATTAATCATTATTTTCTGAATATTTGGCATTGCAATATTTTCTGATGAACATATTCAAATTTAATTTGAATGAAGTGATTTAACTTATAGATTCAATAACTAAAGTAATAAATTACAAGATCGGTTATAAAATATCACCCAAAAAGTAAATAAAATATTGGTAGTAAATACCGTGGATTTTCACCGTAATGTCAATAAAAAATAATAAAGAAAAATAACATTCCTATTAATATTCCTGCTATTAAATATATTATTCTCAGTTCAATGCAAATATTTAATGTGAGGAAATTATTATAATTACAATAAATGTTTTAAAATAAACTACTACCAAATAGAATAACTTATTCAAGTACAGTTTTGAAGACACATGGAATTGATGAACTACTTCCTTTAAAAAAGATAGTGAAAAGTGTTAAATATAAATTAATAAATATGCTAAAACATATCATTAACACATAGAATAATTTATCTAAATACAGTGTTTAAGATGCATGTCAATAGATGAACTACTCCCCTCCAAAAGAGAGTGAAAAGTGTTCGGATGCAATATTCGTGATGCCAGAGGGACAACTTACTGCCCACTCAACAGAGGCAATTTGCCATCAAATTTGAGTGAAAGGTCAATAGGGCTAAGCGGAATGAACTCACGAGAAAACTATCGCTTTCAATATAGAACTCTTAGGTGCGAGTCAGGGATATCTTAAAATAAGATGGAGGGAATATTAGAAATGGAGAGGGCTTATTATTGATTTAGGGGCCATTACTCGACTGTTATTGAGTGAATTAGAGGGGCCTGGAGACACTCTGGAATGGTATGTGAATTATTGATGTAAGGGTGAGTTATGTAAATGACGTCAACTGGTCAATTAAGTATAGGCTCACAGTAACGGAGTAATGGTTGGAATAAAGTAACTTATCCCAGGTAGAATATGTATAGTGAATTAATGTGATTTATGGATTAGAAATATATAACGTTTTCATTGAATTTCATGACTAGTCGTTAAGAATATGAAGGCAAGAAATTATTTTACAAGCGTGTAACTTTTCGATGTTGCTTAAAATTTGACATGACAAGAGCTGAATGAAACATCTGAAGATATATATTTGGAACGAAATAATTCTAATTAAAGTATCATTTTTTCCTGCAAAGCATTGTTTTTTTATGAAAGACTTTGCATGTTAATTTTTAATTAATTTCGTTATTGTGAACAAAATTAAATACTTACATGTTTTGTGCATTTGGGCAGATGTTCTTTTGGGATAAAACAGGTTTAATAGTTTACCTTAGAAATTTCAGGAAATATGAGAACACTTAGTAGGTGACTGTGCATATTTTTTGAAAGAAAATTTGTTTGTTTCAAACATAACATGCGTATTTTTTCTGACCTTTATATTGACTAAGTTTTTTGAAGTCTGTGTTTAACCTAATAAATAACTGAATCGCTGCTACTTTCTGAGAGACGTTAGTGGTCTATAATCAAGAGAAAACTTAAGTGGAATCCCATGGAAACCAGTTTCAGAAATATCTATACTATAATAAGAGCCGCATCCGTCTGTCAGTACGTCCTTCCGTCCGTGTGTCACACTTTTATTAAGAAACACAAATTAAAAGGAAAAATAAATCATTTGTGGCCGTATCATGACTACGGGTTACAATAATAATTGACACTAATTATTTAAAAAGAATTATTTTTTGGCTTTAAGATTTTTTTTTGTTTAATCAGAATATGTTTATCCATAATACGTATTTCCATTCGAATATAATTTAGATTCAATAGCAGGTACTGTACTATAGTATGTATAATAATGACACACTTTGCCTCTGATGTGTCACCTGTTATCAGACCACCTTTAAAAGTTGTATATAAACATAATAAATCAAGGTTACTATGGGTGGAAAAATTACTAACATTGCCATCGAAAGCTCACTCACTAACCTACGGACTAGTTTGTGCGAACCAACTCTTATAAAATCTCATAGAAACATAAATTTTATATTTATACATTCATTGGTAAACAGAAAAGAATAAAGATTTATTTAAAAGTGAAAAATAACAAGAAATGATTTAAAAAAAATATTATTCACTGTGTATTATGTAATGTGTAGATTAATGTTATATGGTCGGGGCAAGGCACTCGAAACGAAGATTGCTTTTAGGAGGGATCACAGACATACGACTAAAATACTTGAAAAAAATGAAGATAAAGTATTTTTACCATTTGTCACCTTTGTTTTTGTCTAATCATGTGTATTTGAAAAAGTAAAGAAATGAAAAAGTCATGAAAAAAAATGTTTTTTTTAAAGACAAGATGATGGAATGGCTCAGTATCTCCAGATTTAAACCCAATTAAAAACATCTGGTACATCCTGAAGCAGAAGGTGTATGTGGGTGGACGTCCGTTTGAGTCAAAAGCTCTGAAAGGAAACTGAAAACAGCTGTAACGTACGTCTGAAATCAAATCAGAAATAGATTGATTTGATAGATAGTGTCTTATGAAAGTGGTGGAAAAGGGGATAATGAAACAGGATATTAAGTTGAAATTAGTAGTTTGTGCCAGTTTTCGATATGATTTGTCATCTTCCTATTAAATCATTTGTACAGTATTATAGCGATTCACAAAACTGAGGTGCACTGAATATAGGTAACTTTTAGTGAAATGGTTATAAATTCGAATTAATTTTTGAATCTCTTTCATATTTCCTAGTTACTCATAATGTAGACTATTATTTTTTGAAATTTTTCGGGCATTTATGAAGATAAACGTTGAGTAATTTATCTCAATTCACTTGTCATTACAACTAATAATTAGTTATTAACCGAATCGAAATTTACTGGAGCATAATGCTACAAACTTTATAATTTCTGAGAGAATAATTATCTAACTATACCTATAATATGTTATGGGAGAGTGAACATGGAAGATTCGATCAGTACATAATTATTTCTGATAAATATTTGATAATTATGTACGCCAAAGCATAATTAAATGTAAAATTTCAAAGCATTAATATTTGCAGAGGCCCCTTTGGCCTTGGAGTAACTCGACTCTTCATATCCGGTGACTTCTGTTCCGTATTTATTATTGAAAGGAGTCAATGGAATGAAATACCATTGGGGAAGGGAGATAAAGAATCTGTTCCCTTCTAAATCAAATACTCGACAGATGATTTAATTAAACGCTAAGGGCTCTTCACTTTTGCTATGAATAACTCGACAAGAAGAAGCTGTGGCAATTCATTATTAACTTCCTCATAAATTAATGTATTATAACTACAAGGAAATAAGGGGAAAATATATGAAGATACTGCATCCTCTTGTTATTTTTTATAACAAATATTCATGATTCAAATAATATTGATTTAATTTTGCGTTACCATTAAAGCAAGTTGTAAATAAAAGAAAAAAATATATCTTGCATTTGAATAAACTACAAAATTTCACATAATACAATAGTCAAGACTTTACATAAATATTTAAAGATTATATACATAATGAATTATCTATACTTCAAAATGATGTCAGACGAACATTATAATGTATAATTATGATGATTATATTTCTAACGTTAATTATATGTGTACTACTTGATAGAAGTATTGCACATGACTTTTATAGTTTCCATTATTGGGAGATATTATAATATATTATCTTTTGCTATAGTATCAATTGATCATTATAATGTTTATTAGATATCAAGAACACTTTGACAATGGTTAAAAGAGAATATCTGGGTACAGTGGTACACTTTTTTTCTTTGAATTCACATATAGGTACTAGACTAGTGCCAGTAAACTAGTACAGTAAAGTCCTTCACTAGTTTATTGATACAATCGACTTCTCTCACACTAGTTCCTATATGTCACACTAGAGATGATTAAACCATCATGATAAGTACATATATAAAACTCTATCAAATTAATACACAAGCTCTAGTATATTCCTCATTTCTAATCAGCTTTTACTTATAAGCTGATTAGGTTTAATTCAAATGAACTACCTTGAGCTGATTTCAGAGATATTCGGTGAAACAAATAACAGATATCTCGGTTTATAAATCAAAATTCATCCACCTTATTGAACTTAATGATGCAATTATATTGAATTTAGTAGTAAACTTTTAAACTCATTAGTATCTATGCGTTTAAAAGCTTTATATTAATTACTTATGCCATATATGCAGTATTTATTTTCTGACAACCCTCGTCAAATTTCCATTATATTATTATCATAACTTTTCTTTTATTTCTATCTTGTAGAAAATATTATAACTAACTGTTCATATTCATTGATATGTATTTGCAATACTATTAAGCTTAATTTGAATCATTTATTTTAACCGGGAACACACATTAAAAATGCAATGAAATGGTTATACAAATTAGAGCTGAAATTCATTGAAAGTTAACACGACTCTTAATACGGTTATTTACCTGAGTTTCACGAAAGCAATATTTATCTCCGTGTAAAATAGTTCAAAACCTGCGGAGTCACTTAGCGAGAAGTCTTTTTGTTGAGGTTTTCTGAAGGGAAATCCTCTGAGTAGCGTAATTATTATACGGCATATCAGTCTAATGGTCTGGAAAATGTCAACTGAGCACAATAAGATAAATTGAATTATTTACATACCGAAATGTCTAAAAATTATATTATAACATAAAATTTTTATCTTAAAATGTATTCTTTTATTAAATGATTAATATGTTTTTCTCTCGACAAAATGAAACCAAATATGAAATGGTAAGTAATAATTGAAGGGAAATTAGAGTAAAGGATCTATTTAACATTTATGAGTCACAGTAGACTGTAGAGTGTAGATAGATTCTTTGCGAGGTATTCTTGATAGTCAAAATGAAAGAATTACAAAATCAACACTAATTAATTATAATCAACGTACAATGTAATTAGCTGTAGTTCTTGGTTAGAGTACTTACTGTATACTGTATAATGTTCAACCTTACACTGTATATGTTCAACCTTACACTGTATATGTTCAATCGTACACTGTATATGTTCAACCGTACACTGTATATGTTCAACCTTACACTGTATATGTTCAACCTTACACTGTATATGTTAAACCTTACACTGTATATGTTCAACCGTACACTGTATATGTTCAACCGTACACTGTATATGTTCAACCGTACACTGTATATGTTCAACCTTACACTGTATATGTTCAACTGTACACTGTATAAGTTCAACCATTCACGGTATATTTTTACATTTGTACTTTACTATACTGTTCAAAATGATATATTTTACTTTTCAAATCTTAATTATTTTCCCATCCTTTCTATTTGTTCTTTCAAATAGATCAAATAAAGAATTTGCTAATCGTCTTACAATCGCTTTGTATTTCCTTTAATTAGAAATTTAAACTATTTGGAAATGGGAAACTTTTGCGGCCCGTTTCTGGATTTCAGTTCTTTTTCTACTTTAAGTGTATCTAGAAAATGATTGTTCAAGTGATTCACAAGTTAGAATAATCACAATAAATAGAGAAATTTAGTTAATATTTTTTATTAGTATTATTATTAGTATTTTATTAGTATTTTATTAGTATTTTTATTAGTATTTTATTAGTATTTTTATTAGTATTTTATTAGTATTAATTAGTATTAGTGTTGACCAATGAAGATAAAAATATCATGGATAGATTAATGAATAATTATAATATGTTATTGAACAAGAATTATGGACATTTTTCTATAGTTTCAGTGGCAATTTCTATTTAATTTATGATCTTCGAAATATGATTTTCAATAGAATGAATATATTTCACCAACAGCATCTGCAGTAATAATATGAATATCAAATTAATAAGAGTATTACATTTTCACCACCTCAGGATTAGTTATATATTGAATAACATTGTATTTCAATGTTTCTAAATCTATTTATGTATTTCAATGAAATGTTTTCACTTCTTAACATTCATCAACACATTAGTTAGTTGAAATCATCTCTCCCAATAACGCATGTCAGGTACACCAACAACAACAAGTCTATATTTAGCCTCTGGAGTCTTCGTGAGATCAGTTGTCTGCACTTATTACTTTTCGAATGTTTTGATGTCAATAATTCTTTCACTTCGATTCTCTTATGATACAATTTTCTTATAATAACACACAATGTGAATTTATAAAACATATAAAAACGTGTTTCGTTTAATTGCGATTTGATGAAATCAAAAATTTAATTCAACATTAATCTATATATTGTAAGCCATTCTTTTTTCATCCAGCATTAGAAAAGGCGCTCCAAAGTCTTATAATTTCGAGTCAAAGCAATTTTCTCAAAGAAAATAGGATGTCCTTCTGAATGCAAATGGGCATATTAATTTCTTTTCAAGTTGCTCAGAGATTCACATTTCATCATAACTTTAATCTCAATCTAACTCTGCAAACAGAATTTGAATGAGTAAACAGCAGTGACGTACATTTTGTCTCGTTAGAATTCCTTTCTATTCGCCTCATGTGAGTTCTGGACAAGCTTTACTCATTTCGTGAAGATGGATCCATTGGTGAGTAATTTTTTGCAAAATTATTATTTCAATGGCCATTAAACTTTATTTTATTATTAATTTAGAGTCTAGACTATTGGAACATTTATATTCAAATTTAATATTGACATTTATAGAACTTTCCCAATTTTGTGATGCAATATAAATTGGTTCGCTAACTGTAAATTAGTCAATTTATTCGTTCAGTCAAACTCCACCATATTGATTATTTAATAGAATATTAAGCATTTTCATTCTGTTCTGATTTTAAAATTGTAAATGAAGACCAACCATATCGAACATTAAAAAAATTAATTTTGCCATATTGAACCTATCGAAATCAAACGTAAAGGTCCTCTCCACTCAAAATTAGAAAAATTCTGGTATTGCTTTAAATTTGTAGAGCTAAGGTTATATAACATATCACAGTAAACAGAATTTAAATCGATCAAGTATTCTGTTCACAATTATTTATATAAGAAATATTCGCATTTCGTTTTTTCTCATTCTGAGATTCATAATTTCATTAGAAGAAAAAGCCCCCCATACTTGACTAGGATGTTCGTTCGTATATACATAGCGCATACCTAATCAAAATTTCAAATCACAGATCAGCGTTCAAATAGAAAGTGTATAAAAATTAACAGTTCTCAATATCGGAAAATGTTATGATGTATGAAAACGATCAGTAAGAAATACTTAATTAGGTAATTGAATTCTTTATATGGATCCATTGTCTTAGAACTCCACTATCACGATAAATATTAAAGTGAATCTTAGAATACCTACTGTAACTTACGCGGATAAGGCGGATTATGGATAAGCTAAGACCGGCCTAGCTATGCTAGGTAACAGTAAATCTGAGTAAGGCAGGGTTTGTACCATAGTTTGAGTAAGCTTTAATTGGTCCATACCTTACTTTACATCTGTGTCTCAGTGTCTGCATGATATGTTGTTTAAAAATAGATCATAAGAATTAGCCTAAGCCCTAATGCATACTGAATGATGGGAAATCGAACATTGGTCAAAAATAAAGCCATATAGATACAAAGTATAATATTAGACCAAAGCTCAATTGACTTCATTCTCCAAATTATAGTACATTTTAAGCTAATGTACGAATACCTAATAGGAAAGCTGTGGTATCACGCTGAAATGGAAATTCAATCAAATTAATCAAAAAACATTCATTAAGTAGGCAGGTGTCTTTGTCAAGCATTTTTAGTTTGTTACAAAGTAACTCGATTAACACAAAGAACATCTTGAGTGACAATACGGTACTGGTAGCAATGATATCTATTGATATCTATCAATCAGCTCTGTTATTGTTTTGATTTTATCAAATCGTGTTAGCCTATCGAACCGGGGGGCTTTTTTTTTGCTTGAAATTCAGAGGTGTAGTAGAAACGATAATATTGGGTAGATCACCTTTCAGTTTGCCAGCGTCTGAACCTACTGAGAATGAGTCAGTCGGAACATTCGGAACATTTCTCTGTGCGATGAGAAACAATCAGCATAAAGGAGAGTAACGAGCTCCTACAGCATCCTCTGTGAAGCACTAAATTATAATGAAACAATTATTATTATACTCATGTACCTGCCAGTTCTCAGATGAATTTGCTTCATATTATTAGACACACTACTTTTTTAATCAGGTATTAGTATAAAACTAGTATGTTTGAAATCAATATAATATGATCTTCATTATTACACTGAATATTATATTTGACTATAAAGTATCACATTAACATTTTAAATAATTTAATAATTAATTTTCTACTATATCATAATATTTCGATGATATTATCTTCTGTATTTTTCATAAAATTGAATTTAGTAATATTGAATTATCTTGTTTGGTTATTTTATAATATAATCTATAAATTCTCAGGTCTATTAAATACAATATACTTTTGAATGTGATTTTCTAATCGACGATTATTGAGTAAAGAACTAGGATCTAGATTCACAATTTTGAATAAAATATTGATATTTTAATAAATAATATACTGTTCTTATAATACCTCATCGAAAATATAAATCTGAAACAACATTAGAATTTTTTTTTTCCTAGAATCCCCTTCTCATAAGTTTTCGAAAGTCGCATCGCTCGGTTGTTTCTCCCCATCGAGTCCGAATAGCTGTTAGGATTCAATAGAGACGGAATATACCAATGAGAACTCAGCTCTGGGAATCACTTCACAATTTTCAGGATATTCAATACAAATTTTCCTCGATTGACTGACCAAAAAAAGGCATTTTGTGTTGCTGATAAAAATGCATTGAAAAGATTCTATTGTTGTGCCAGGGATTCAGTAATTGGAAACTGGAAACTGTAAAGAGTGATGTTAATGTTTACAATATTCGGTCAATGGATATTCTATTAACATCAGGGAACACAATCGGAATAGGTTACTTTTTCAAATTGTTATCTAATATTAATCAATATACCCATGATAATGAAAGATGTCAATATATAAATATTTTCTTTAGTTCTAAAGTTGATAATTACTATTTCATTTCATCGTGACAAGAGAATTCACTGTGGGAAATTTTACCGTCGGAATCTAATCCGCTGAAATTTTCGCCGATGAAACATTCTCTGTTAGGAATATTTGCCGTTTGGAAAATTCGCCGTGAGGATTTACTTATATGTATATTAATATGTATACTAAATCTTAAATTTGCAATATTGAGCACACAGGATCACAAACACTTATTCTAATTATCTAAGTTATTCTAATCGACTAGGATTAGCAAAAACACGTAGCTGACCATCACTAGTGACCTTATTATTCGCTTTTAACAAGGAAGTTAGTTTCGACTATTAAGTCAACCAATCAAAACACTTGAAATATTATGTATAGCGACCTCTCGTGTCACATTAGAATATACAGTGCATATTATATACATATATGAACATTGGAGAGTTAACCTTAATTTTAGACATTTTAGTTTTATCAGATATACAATATTACAAAATCACCAACAATAATTGGAATTACGAATTCTTTCAGAAATTTCTAAAATTAATTTTTGAAAATAATTAAGTTTTCAGTTGTATAGTAATTTCAAAAAATTGCTTCTTTTTCAATACTTGTAGGTGTTTCAATAGTTATATCCTATATAATTTCTTCTTCACGGCGAATTTTCCAAAAACGAAAATTCTGGCTGCGAAAATTTGATGGTGTATTTTAGCACGTCGAAAATTCCTAGAACCCCATTTTATATCAGAAAAAGGATGCACTATTATCATAATCATAAACTTATATCTCATTTGAAATCGAATAACTTCGATCTTAAAACCTTTTCTATCAAATTATTGTTTTGTAGTTATTTGCCAGATGCACAAATTCATGATGAAGATTAGATTATTTCAGCTCGTATGGTACTAAAATAGCACCAGAAACTGTCTCTTCGTCTCGTGCCTTAATTCCCTATAAGCTCTGAATTTCGCGGTCCCGTGAACTTTTCACTGAAATTGTCAAACGAATGGTAAAGTTCATTGGCTAATCCGATCGGAGAGTTTCTTTCCCAGTCAAGAAATAAAACATTCATCATAAACTGAACAGAAATCTATAATTCATTGGATCGATCACTAAAATTTGCAATCTTAATAGATAAATGTTGAAATTTAAGTTTAGAGTATCAAAATGAAAATCACGCAATTGTATTTCAGATAAGCAGAAAATAGTCTCTATATTCATTCAAGTTATTTACACTTACATACAAAATAAATTCGAGATAAAAAATTTACATTTAGGTTCTATCTGGAATGAATAAAGTTTATTTTTATTTTTCGTATCTGTAATTTATTAAGCCAACATTTTCTTCGGCTTGCAATTTCTTTTTCAGCAATTTTAAATCACTATTTTTGTCGATGAAGCGGCAATAACATACATGCTTGACTAACCGCCTGCTTGTACAAAACATTGGTCTGTGTTTTAGTGGCGAGAGAAAAATTACAACAGTTTAGTTAGAGGGAAATTACAACAGTTCCATTCGAAGGCAAATTACAACAGTTCCATTCGAAGGGAAATTACAACAGTACCATTCGAAGGCAAATTACAACAGTACCATTCGAAGGCAAATTACAACAGTTCCATTCGAAGGCAAATACAACAGTTCCATTCGAAGGCAAATTACAACAGTTCCATGCGAAGGCAAATTACAACAGTTCAGTGCTACATGCTTACCACTAGCGTTCATTTCTGCTAAATTCTCAGCGACTGTGAATCAGATTGGCGTGAAATTGTTGGAGTGATTTAACTGCAAACAGACCAGAAGTGCAGCTGTTGCGCATTATTTCGAGTGGAAGTGTAGTGTTCAAATTAAGATATATAGAGCCAAGTGTACCAAATGTATTGTTGTGCAAGGAGTAGTTATTAAACCGCAGTCAAAATTTATGTATCCTGATGATATTTATATACTATGTATTTTAGTCTTATATAGTATGATAGATTTATCATAGATACAGTTATTTTGTCAGAAAAATAATTTTAGTTCGTTGAAACCCTTCACATCATGATTCATTCAAAACGATTGATGGTAGTTTTATAATAAGGTACGTTAAAATAACAATATAATATAGAAAAAATAGGATGCAATCTGAATTCAATCTGAAATTGTTATATTAACTTAAGAATTGATGTGGTATCATCAGAACAAGTGTTCTATATTTACGTATACATATAATGCTATTATAGGAACATTAGAGATAAAAAATTGTTATTTAATTCATCATCGCAAGATTCGCAACTTCTTAATCTTTTGATTAATTATTGAACCGTGATTAGATGATTAGTTTAAAGTGAATGATAATGTACAAAAATACATCTTTATTCACTTTATACGATTTCTTTATCGATCCTTTAATTTATCTTTATCGAAACTAACGATTTTGCAACTGGTTCATTAGAAATTGCTTATTCAGCAATATTAATCTAACATGGCCCTTCAACAGATCCCTTTGTTAAAACATTTCAAAATTCAATATTTTAAAAGTGAATAATAATATTGAATAATTAGAACATGATAATATGAATATCACGAATATCTTCACTATAATATTAATGGAAGCTTCTTCAATAATCTCCTTAGTTATACATTCTCATTCCACTAGATTTGCAACTACATATCATAACTAGATATCATAACTAGATATCATAACTAGATATTGTAACTAGATATCGTAACTAGATATCGTAACTAGATATCGTAACTAGATATCGTAACTAGATATCGTAACTAGATATCATAACTACATATCATAACTAGATATCATAACTAGATATCATAACTAGATATTGTAACTAGATATCGTAACTAGATATCGTAACTAGATATCGTAACTAGATATCGTAACTAGATATCGTAACTAGATATCGTAACTAGATATCATAACTAGATATCATAACTAGATATCATAACTAGATATCATAACTAGATATTGTAACTAAATATCGTAACTAGATATCATAACTAGATATCATAACTAGATATTGTAACTAGATATCGTAACTAGATATCGTAACTAAATATCGTAACTAGATATCGTAACTAGATATCATAACTAGATATCATAACTAGATATTGTAACTAAACATCGTAACTAGATATCATAGCTAGATATCATAACTAGATATTGTAACTAGATATCGTAACTAAATATCGTAACTAGATATCGTAACTAGATATCATAACTAGATATCATAACTAGATATCGTAACTAGATATCATAACTAGATATCGTAACTAGATATCATAACTAGATATTGTAACTAGATATCGTAACTAGATATCGTAACTAGATATCGTAACTAGATATTGTAACTAGATATCGTAACTAGATATCGTAACTAGATATCTTAACTAGATATCGTAACTAGATATCGTAACTAGATATCGTAACTAGATATCGTAACTAGATATCATAACTAGATATTGTAACTAGATATCATAACTAGATATTGTAACTAAATATCGTAACTAGATATCATAACTAGATATCATAAATAGATATTGTAACTAGATATCGTAACTAAATATCATAACTAAATGTCGCAACTAGATATGGTAACTAGATTTTGTAACTAGATATCGCAACTAGATATCGTAACTAGATATCGTAACTAGATATCGTAACTAGATATCGTAACTGGATATATTAACTAAATATCGTAAAGTTCCTTTATTCAGAAAATAAAATGTCAAATATTTATATTTATGCAGGAGAAAGACAGTTCATTATATTATCTGATATCAAAACTTAAGTAGGTAGCTTATGTAGGTAGCTTATGTAGGTAGGATATATAGGTAGCTTAAGTAGGTAGCTTATGTAGGTAGCCCTCTAAGCTTTCTTGAGCTTTTTTGTTTTTAACCTTCTGTATTTTTGAATAAATGGATTTATTGTTAATTAATTCATAGTTCAATTTCGGTCCATTTTCTCCCTAAAAAAATTTGAAATGCTAATAATTAAAAATATTAATATTAGTCACCGAATGTGAATAATAATTCATTTTAAAAGTTTCAATTCCAATGTAACTTCGGCATCTTTTTTTGAATGACCACAAAATTCAGTTCCAAAAACATGAGAGAATTTTCATTGGTCTGAAATTTAGTAAAAGAGTCCCTGTAATGAAATACTGACAAAGAATCAATGGAATCATCTTTCAATAGATCTCTCTACCAAAGCACCTTTCAACTATTTCACTAATTGAAAATTCTATGTACTTGATTAGATCAGTGTTTATAGTACATTAATTATATCTCTTCTATCCTGAAATTAAAAGATTTGAGTTAATTAAGTAGTGTTTTCAATATATTAGAAATGATATGTCGTAATTATTTTATTCCTAATAGAAATTATTTCCCAATTTAATTAACTTTTTATACCATAAAATATTTAAGAAAATGGCTTACTGATTAAAGTAATTATAAATTAAAATATCACTGATTAGCATCTATGACTTATTTTTAAACGTATTACATTGGCTATATTTAGATATATGAAATAAGTCTCTTTTTAGAATGTATTCAGAGATGAATTTTTTGAACCAATTATTTTTTAACTTAGTGAGCTTAGAAATAATATTGTGAGTAACTTTACTCCATTGATGAATCGATTGATTTATGGTTATGTTTCATAAACAAGATAAATTGCTATGCAATTTACAGACTAACAAAGTTTGGAATTATATGTTATTGAGAAAAATGCGAGAATATTTCAATAGTGAATTAATTCTACTATTAGATTGAGATATTGAGGTTATTTACATGTAATCTTGTTTAGTTTGATAGAAAAACATAAAATAATTTAAATATTAATCCACGGAGTTTGCAACGAAAATTTTAAATACTTGAATAAATGCATAAATTTCAATATAAAACCACGTAGTGGTTTATAAATTGTGGTTTATAAAACTTATTGATAGAAAAACAGGAATAATTCTATAAAAATCCACGTAGTTTTTTTAATTTAATTTTTTGAAAATTTAATTTTCAATATTAATGCAAGGTAATTAAAATAGCATATCAATATCGTTATTAAAAAATTGAAATTATCGATAGTCCATGAAGCTTGAACAGTATGACTCATCTCAGCATTATATATTAGTAGTAAATTGTGATTACAGGGCAAAAAAACGCACAAAAAAATCTAGGGAAAAAATATATATTGAAAACCACTCCGTCCAGAAAGAAACACGCAAAAACAATGGTTATAAGCCCCCGAGTCAAATTCTCCACTCCCCTGTGAAAGTGGTTATTTCTAAATATATAAAAATTAGCAAAGACAAATATTAAAATTAGCTATCGAAAATATATCACAAAGTAACCACCAAGAACGAAGACATTATTTATTTAATTTATGTATTGTTTGATCACTAATCCTATATTACAATTTTCACGGTATAATATACATATAAGTTTGAAGGACTTAATTCAGAATTTAAATTTTTGTATGTTAACAGAAGTAACCCACAAGGTATTTAAGCAAAAACATTAATGAAACAAACTATTCAAACTATTGAAAATATATGACAAAAGTAACCACTAGTACCGAGAATACTATAGCCTCATTCTTCAATCGACTTTATAACACTGCGAAGTGACTTTGATTAATGTTACACAACAGTTTTTGGAATAGTTATACAATAGGATCTTGAATTGTAGGATCACGCCCTTCAAATGTAACTGTTTTTATCTCAAGTTATCGCCGGAAAGTTCACCGCACTCAATTCACAGTATGGTAAATTTTCCGCGTGGTAAATTCGCCACATGATGAGTTCACCGCAACTCAATTCACCGTAACTTTGTACAGTTCGTCTAAATTCTAAAACATTCCTCAGATATGTGGCAATAAAATGACTATTAAGATTTGTAATTCTTCCAAATTTGATAAATGGATTTATTTAGTGCTTTTAAGTGTACAGGTAGTTTCCACAAACTAATGTTTAACGTGTAGATGAGACTCCTTTTAAAACATTATTTACGGTTTCATACATGAGCTATAAAATAATCATTATATAGTGAACAAAACTTCACACAATTCTCTCCTTTTCAGTACCTACTTGTGAATTGTGAGTATTAATATCTAATTATTATAAGAAAAAGATTGCTAGTTTTCACAGCTCATCTGTGCACCATTACACTGCCAATTTCTATGTCGATAATGTTTCTTTCTTGTAGCTACAAATTAAAAAATACTACTTACATAAACTACCTGGGAATATAGTTGTTTATGAAATCTCGTATTTGTTTCAGTTGCTTATAGGTTTTGATTTATTAAATATAACTAAATACTACGCCAGAAAAATTAATATCGAGACATTTATCGGTACACGGAAAACTGCCAGGCGGAAAACTGCCAGACGGAAAACTGCCAGGCAGAAAACTGCCGAAGTGGAAAACTGCCAGGCGGAAAACTGCCAAGCGGAAAACTGCCAGTCACTTATTGGCAATTTATGTATTTTTTGACTTTTGATAAACAAATTCTAAGAACATTTTAATTAATAAAAAACAGCGTTAGCCATTCTTCAAGTGATTAAGGAGACATTCATTTTTACAGCTATAACTAAAGTATATAGATATTTGATTACTTGTTTTTCAATGGTAAATAGTATTTCAACAAAGTTACTTTATTAAACACACAGTAAACCAAATTCAGTACACACAAATAAATTATAATTAACATTTTTAACTTATTTGTTAAGACGAGTACATTTTAAAAACATGTATATATTTATATATCTATATAGGATTTTATTTTGTTTCACAATATTCATTACATTTACAATTTTATAACATTAACACTTTCATTTTTACAATTTTCATTTATATGTAAAAGCATTATTAATTAATATGAAATCCAATTCGATCGAGTGATATTGTCAGAGAATTAGGTAGGTAATATCAGTTGGATAATCATAGATTTTGTGTTGAAAATTCTAAATATATCACGAACATAGATCAAATATGTTTTATAATGAGTACAAGCGAATATTAGGCTTGAAGGCTTGTTCAATTATTATCAAATTATAAACAAAAATGAAATAATTAGACACTAAAACCGTTATGAAATGATAATGTAGAAATGCATTGTGTAAACAAAGAAATAATTGTATTCTGTCCTTTAATAAAATACAATCATTTCTTTGTTTCTCCTTCTTTTAGTATTTTCTAAAAAAGGTTTTATTTTTAAATTTTTATCATGTATTTGATTTCTTACTGTAATATTTATTTAATAATAATTTTATGTATTTTTCTAATCAAGAAAACTATATTTTATATATTAAAAAACTAAATGTTATTACTGACTAAAGTCATTAAATTGGCTGGCAGTTTTCCGCCTGGCAGTTTTCCCGACACCCATTTATCATTACATAATTCATATTATTTCATATATCCAGTAATATTAATTCAATAGTCCTGTCCTATATATTTTCTTTGATTAGAAAATCTCTATAAATATTCAATGAGACGTGTAACTACATTTAAACAAACCTATAATTTTCACTTAATTGATGTCTATTTAGTGGCTGATACATCTGTTTTATTATAAGTTTGTTATATATTGATTAAATTGCTTTGCGGTGAATTGGGTTGCGGTGAACTGAGTTGCGATGAATTGAGTTGCAAGAATTTACCATGCAAGAATTGATTGTGGTGAGCTTTCCGGTGGTGAATTGTGGACGGGGAACTTTCCGCACACCACCTAATACACGCAAACGAACACTATGAATTTTTTTTAATATTTCAATTGCAAATATTAGTGATAGTTTACATTAATTTTATACCAATGATTTATGTTTAATATATTGATATTAATGAAAATACTAAATATATAAGTTGCAAAAACCACTTTCAGTTATTAATATTTTATTTTGATTTTGGTAATTTGACTTCGAAAAAAGGGGTGTTAGCAGGTTTTTCTGCACTGGGGGTTTATTGCACGGGGGGTTTTCTAACCAGGGTTCTTTTGTCCAGTGTGGTTATTTACTCGGGAGTTTTTTTGACCTCGGTGGGGTTTTGTCCTGCCACCGTAAATTCTACCACAATATAAAATTTATTAAATAAAATTATCGTTGTTCTACCTTTTCTCTCACTATTTTGTATATTATTACAATGATAATACTGATGAGTCTCTTTAGTGCCTATTTTTTGGTACATTCAAGAGAAGAAATAGTACTGTCTCCACAGACAATGAAGATATTCTGCTGGATTATAAAAATAATTCTCGGATAAATACTTCTATTGTCTTTTTGTATTGCAATAATACCAAATAATATCTTCTGAATACAGTCAATTGCAGGTAAGAACTGTCTTTTCTTTGGTAAGAATAGCATATGCAGTGTGTAGGGAATATCTTCCTTTGCTTTATTTCAGGCAATAAACTTCAGTTATTACATTGAATTCAATGAAATGAATTGGTACACACGTGTGATATCGGGTAGCTTCCAAATGGTATTTGTTATGTAAATGTTATTGCTCACATCTTTTAATATGTATTGTTTATATTTTATAGGATTGCTTTTCAGTAGAACTATATGTGTCTGTACCATATTTCATTGTATCTATTTACCTTTAAATTATTATTAGCATGTACAAACTGATATAGTTATAATTCACTCTAATTATGTTCAATTACTTAACAAGAAATTGTCTCAGATGAAGTATTGAAGATTGATATTTAATGCACAATAAAAATAAAAATATTTACTCTATAAATTTATACAAACTCACCTAAAAAGTTGAAAATTATTATGTTTTATTTTAATAATATTTAATTCATTTGAATCTGGAATTCTTAGAGTATATGATACATAAGATAAGATTATTCTTTTTCACTTATTATAATTTGACAGTTTGTGTATACTTAATCAATGATTTAACTTTTAAGTTACATTTATAATATATGATTCAACTAGATTACGTGCACTCGGTAGAGCGCATACCTTCACCGCAACTTTGACCTTTTCTCTCCCAAAATCTAATTAACTGGTAACTTGATAATGAACAATCGTCCCACCAAGTTTCATGCAATTTGGTTGAATACTGTTTGAATTATAAATGACCTTGAACTTGACCTTTGACTGGATCGCTAACAAAATTCTGACAGATGGTTCCTGAACTTGACCAATCGTTCCATCAAATTTCAGGCAATTTGGTTGAATACTTTTGAGTTATTTAGTGATAAATGGCCTTGACCTTGATCTTTAACCTTTGACCCGATCGCTCCCAAAATATAACCAAAACAAATATCCACTTGATATCACTTTGATATTCATTTGTAATCTCTTATATATCTCTTAGATATCTTCGGTCTTGATATCCTTTAGATGGTTCTAGGTAAATTGCTTTGAAACAATTGTGTTTCGAGCAATTGTTCATTCGAGCAATAATTTTTCAAACATTTTTTTTCGAACAATAATTGTTTTCGAGAAATACACCGGCTAACCCTTTAGATATCCTCTTAGGCGTAACCATTATAAAAATTTGTAGCCACGGAAACAATAAAATCAAAACACAAACGGATTAAAATAAAACTTTATGCTCGAATTCCAATTTGAAATTTGAATGATGAAATAAAATTAATTCGTTTATCAATATCAACTTTTCAAGGAATGTATTGAACAAATATGCAATATAATCGAGAGTTAAGTTCCGGATGAAAAGCAATTTAACTCTATTTTGAAAATTGAAATCTTTTGCTCATTTCTACAAGTTCTTATGAATAGTTTCATCATACTCTAGATATTGCAAGGTATTAAAAATCAATGGTATTTTGATTGAAGTATTTTGTATTAACTAGGAATTATGGCTTCCATTGAATGAGCCTCTCTTATTGGAATGAAATCTGTCCTTTTTACATATCAACTTAACATCTTCTGTCTAAAGTATTTGTATTGAGATTTTGAATTACAAATCAAAATACAAATCATTTGTTAATTTCCAACTTAACTTGTAGTTAAGTTTTTCAAATATGAAGGAATAAAATGAAGTTTTTATAGGTTAATAATAGAAGTAATTAAAGTACGAACTGGTTCATTTTTTCTAAATCTGTATAATATAGAGGGGGAAAAACATTCCATTCATTTCTTGGTCTCCATTCATAGTCATAGACTATTTCAATATTTGGCAGTCTTTCATTATCCTGTTCATATTTTTCAAGACCTTACCAATTAAATACAACAATGAGCATCTGTTTCCAATGCTTTTACCCAGTGTTGTCATTGCAGTTCGTGACGCATTAATGGCGTCAGTTGTTTTCCGATGTCAGAATCTCTCTTTTCTCCACAGCCAATAAACGCACCAATAATAACAAAGATAGCAACAGTGCGTATCTTACGGAAATAAATATAATAAGTAGAAATAAAGGTGACATATAGATAACACTACTCTAGTTAATATCCTTGGTAATTGCAGTAAGGTTAATATCGCGTATTAGTATCGCCATCATCAAAAAGCAGGAAGAAATTACAGAAAATAATAGTGAGTGGTAGAGCGAAGATATGAATGTAATAAATAGATTTAGAGTATATAATAATCATTTAGTTAATATAGATTATATGATAATCATTGACTTTACAAATTCCTCAGTTTCACTCAAACCTGAAAATCTCTGATATTTTTTCTCCTTTTGAACTCCGAAGTCGAAGCTCTTCAAATTAAAGTTTTTACCAAACATACGGACGACTCTTTTGGTTCGAAGGGAAATGATTGCTCTGTTTTAGAAGGAAATGAACCCATTCCTTCTCTGCTTTCTTAACAGAGTAACTAGGAATGGGAATTGGATTTGGAACATTGAAGTACTTTGTATGGACCGTTGAGATGCATCAAAAAAAATGGATTATTGATTATCAGAAAATAATAATAATCTTATATCACGGATTGACTAGAATGAAAATGATTAGCTTTTGGTTTCATCAACACAATCGCTGAATGAATTTTCATCGAAATAAATCTTAACTAAAACTGATTAAATTTTCTCAAAACAACTAACCATTAACCAATATAATATATTATTATAAATAATCTGCTAGGAAGCTCATCAAAAGTCTCTTATGGAAGAACTCAATTTCTTCTCGAGGAAAGAATCAATCAATGCCTTTTGACGTGAATGGCAATATTATTCCCTAGGGAGAAAGATTATCCTTTTCTTAGACATTTTAATCATACATTGGCCTTTGTATAGAATTCCTGATTTTTTCCTATGAGGTACAAATAAAATTGAAAATACTTCAAGCAGCCAGATGTCATATAAAAGAAATTTTTGTGACTAGCTCGTATTCTTTGCTCTGCCTTTAAATATTTATTAAGAATTAAGAAAATAAAGAATTATATGCACATTTAAATTTTTAATAGTTATTTATCCTAATCAAACGAGATATATAGATACATTATACACTTAGTAATTAATAGTAGTACAGTAAAACTCATCTGCAATGAAATCTTCTATAGTGAATATAGTGTTCAGAGTAAGGAAATAGCCTCTATAGTGAATATATTTTCTTCAGTTTGCCATAAAAAGGCCATTTATTCATAGAAAACTAATGGGATCTATTTGTGGCAGATTAAAAAAGGTTCACTATACAGGTTACTTCCTATACATTCTATATGGTGATCGGGCAACTAACCGCCGGAAAATTAGTTGCAGACAATTTGCAGCTAGGACAATATTCACCGCCAGAACAACTCGCCATGTGATTTATAATTTACCGCCGCATATATCATTTATATATGAATAAATTAAGTAACATATTTTCTTAACCATATTTGAAAATGTTTCCTTTTCCATTTCAAAAGTTAAAGGAAATGTTTTTTTTTATTGAAAAACATTTAATCCTAACTATTTTAAATATAGTGTATGTTGTAAATTAACCATACAACTTTCTTAGTTCCATTTGAATGTATTTTGCTAACAATAGTTTGCTATTGGAATGAAAACAAGCTCAGGTGTCTTCTTCATACGTTTAATGACCTGTAAAATTATTTTAGTATAAGACTAGAACTTCAGTGCAATCTGTGCAAATAGAATATTCTTAACTACGAGGTCTTATATTTTGTGTTAGGTAGGCTAATAGGTTACATTCACTATCACCTCTTCATTTTCCTCTTCTATTCGTGGGTGCAGCCACCGGTGCCTTTGTCCCTTTTATCTGCATCCATGGAATAGCTTTTCTGCATCCATGAGCACTGTTATCGACGATGGTAGGTGTTTTTGTTCAAGGAGCAATTTTTTCTGATTTTCTCTTCCACTTCCTAGTATTTAATTTTCCTTTGACAGCAAAGACACCCTGATAACAAAGATTAATTCCTGGGAAATTCCCCTAATATCCCAGGAATAACTCCTTTTTATCCGGGGAACCTCTTTGGTTTCGAAGCTTCATCCCTTCTTCCTAATTAAAATTAATAGCTCTACTTTTTTTGCTTATCTGACTATAATTTAAAATGAATACGAATTTATGCTTATTGATGTTAAAGTCACTTACATTGTAATAGTTAATTTCAACCTCCTGATCACACTCAGTGCATCCAACCTTGAATTATATTTTCCCCTAGCTAATAAGCATGGGATCACGTAATGTGACCATTACTTACTGACTTAATGTCCCCATTGACTGGTGTAAATGAACACAAAATATCACGGGAATATTCTTTCGACATTAGCATTATTGCCATCACTTTCATTAACTACAGAAAAATTAGATTACCAGCTTCTATTCATGACGGGAGCCTTTTTACAGTCCTAAGTATCAATAGTGTGCTCTTTTTAAATAATTAAATAATACATTCATCAGTAGTAATCGTGCATGCCATACACGATTATTATTATTAAAATGCTAAAGTTACTCTCAATTGATTTTGTTTACATATCTACGTATAAACTCATCCTGTGCTTCGGGGCATGCAAATCGAGTTGAAATATTCTCCTAACGACCAAACTACGCCACATCAAAGTCCTTTGAAAGTACCAATTAGTCGCTTAATTGCTCGGTCAATTGTTCCGGTTCAGATGTAGTTGGGTATTTTCGTTCTCGTTGATGGAGGCAGAGAATTGTGATAGCTTTTTTAGGCGTGAGGACACGTATTTAGAGAGATAAGTAATGATTAAGGATTTAATTGATACATTAGGTTACAAAGGACACCCAATTAGAGAATTATATTCGTGAGTCGTGTGAAAATAACCTGTGATTCTATTCGACGGATGAATATCATCTATCTGCAATATTTGATTTGATTTATAGTCAATAGTTATATATAATTACATTAACGCATTTTATATTATTGTCTATCTCTTTTATAGAACGTTCACATAGATATTTATTCTCATCGATAATATCTTTGATAAATTATAGCTAACGATAATGAACGATAATCTCCCTTCTAACAAATTTCAAGTAATTTTTTTGTAGAACACACTACAACTCCTCTATAATGAACAAATATATATATATATATAGGGAACTATCCTGATTAGTAGAGTCGTGAATAATGAAGTATCCTGTATAGTAACGTAGTGTATACTGTTTAGAGAACATATTTTGTCAAGTCTGACATAAAATGGGCATCAGTTTTCTATGCATTTCTATATAGTGAACTAGTTGTAGTACATTAAAAAAGAGTTCTTCAAGTACAACTCCTCTATAATGAAGTAATGTATAGTTAACCATCCCGATAATGAGACCCGAGAAATGAAGTACCTGTATAAGGAATATATTTTATTAAGCAAAATATTTGGTTTAGCCTTTCATACAATGGCTATTTTTCAGTACATCTCTCGAATCTTCTATCATGGAGTAAAGCTCTATATAATGAACTAGTTGTATAGTTCTATTATAGGATATTATCATCTATTAAAATTGATTAAAATTTAATTAACAACAATTCATTCCAAAACGATTCAATGTATAAAAAACTACTTCAAGTGTAACTACTATTCCACCTACCATTGATAATAATCAACAAATTATTATCCAATTCTATGGTATATAATAGAGTGAGTTTGATATGCACCAATGCACTTACAGTCTGTTACAGTGCATTACTTGCACCAATGCACTTGCAGTCTGTTACAGTGCATTACTTGCACCAATGCACTTGCAGTCTGTTACAGTGTATTACTTGCACCAATGCACTTGCAGTCTGTTACAGTGCATTACTTGCACCAATGCACTTGCAGTCTGTTACAGTGTATTACTTGCACCAATGCACTTGCAGTCTGTTACAGTGCATTACTTGCACCAATGCACTTGCAGTCTGTTACAGTGCATTACTTGCACCAATGCACTTGCAGTCTGTTACAGTGTATTACTTGCACCAATGCACTTGCAGTCTGTTACAGTGCATTACTTGCACCAATGCACTTGCAGCCTGTTACAGTGCATTACTTGCACCAATGCACTTGCAGTCTGTTACAGTGCATTACTTGCACCAATGCACTTGCAGTCTGTTACAGTGCATTACTTGCACCAATGCACTTGCAGTCTGTTACAGTGTATTACTTGCACCAATGCACTTGCAGTCTGTTACAGTGCATTACTTGCACCAATGCACTTGCAGTCTGTTACAGTGCATTACTTGCACCAATGCACTTGCAGTCTGTTACAGTGCATTACTTGCACCAATGCACTTGCAGTCTGTTACAGTGTATTACTTGCACCAATGCACTTGCAGTCTGTTACAGTGCATTACTTGCCCCAATGCACTTGCAGTCTGTTACAGTGTATTACTTGCACCAATGCACTTGCAGTCTGTTACAGTGTATTACTTGCACCAATGCACTTGCAGTCTGTTACAGTGCATTACTTGCACCAATGCACTTGCAGTCTGTTACAGTGCATTACTTGCACCAATGCACTTGCAGTCTGTTATAGTGCATTACTTGCACCAATGCACTTGCAGTCTGTTACAGTGCATTACTTGCACCAATGCACTTGCAGTCTGTTACAGTGTATTAGTTGCAACAAAAGAGACGCGGAAAGTGGCAATGGTCAGTGAGAACTGTGCTGGACAATGTAATGGTGACACTAATTCCTCTTTTGTCCATGAAATATATTGGCATGTAAACAAATTCAGTTCGTTATTTCTGTGTATCACGAATGTTATGTTTAAAAATGACATTTATATGACATGCAAAATGCCACATTTCTCTGCATTGTATAAGGTGTTTAACTTGTTAAAATTATGAACATTTCGAATAGGTCGGAATTAAATTGTATATATCTCTCTTCTATTTAACTCATATTTTTAAGATATTTATTGAGATATTCTGAGTTCTATGGAAATTTTGTTTTTAAATTTTGTTTTTAAATATTGATCTAATGTATGTTTAACCCGTTTTATGACGGACAGACCGACTGATACGGCTTATTTTATTATAGTATATAGATTATCCCTTACAAATAATTTATTGGAGACAATAATATCACCATGCAACATTTTTTCTAAATCAAGTTGGATTTTAGCTCTACAGTTCCTCCCCCCACACCCCTTGACTTCCCCCACCTTGACTTCCCTCACATACATTTCACCCACCTTCACTTCCTCCACCTACATTTCACTCACTTCCTTCACCTACATTTCCTCCACCTTCACTTCATCCACCTACATTTCCCCCACCTTCACTTCCTCCACCTACATTTCCCCCACCTTCACTTCCTCCACCTAAATTTCCCCCGCCTTCACTTCCTCCAAGTACACTTTCACCACATACTCTTCCACCACCTACATTTCCCCATCTTCACTTCCTCCAAGTACACTTTCACCACTTACACTTCCACCACCTACATTTCCTACAGTTACACTTCCACCATCAACATTTCCACCTTCTACTCTTCACCATATACACTTCCACCATCCACTTGCCACAAATTCATTTCCCCCATCTACACTTTCCCCACTTTCACCTCTCCCACCTACACCTCTCCCACCTTCACATTCCCCACCTATACTACTACCATCTTTACTTCCCCCATCTTCATTTCCCCAAAATTACTATCCCCCACATTCTCTTCTCCCACCTTCCTTTCCCCCACATCCGCTTCCCCCATTTCATTTCTCCCATTTTCAATTGCCTCACGTTTTACTAAATATAATCAAATTGAAACACACAATGAAAATAAGAGGTTCAAAATATAAAAGACATCAGTACGATGCTTAGTTTGTGGGTACACGGAAAACTGCCAGGCGGAAAACTGCCAGGCGGAAAACTGCTAGGCGGAAAACTGCCAGGCGGAAAACTGCCGAAGCGGAAAACTGCCAGGCGGAAAACTGCCAGTCACTTATTGGCAATTTAATGAGTTTAGTCAATAATAACATTTAATTTATAAAAAAAGCCGTTCGCCTTTCGTCAAGGAGTTAACGGGATATTCATTTTTACAAAATAAAAATAATAGTTATATGTAAACAAATTGATTAGAAAAATATATAAAATACATAATAAATAAATAATACATAAATAATCGATTACAATATATAAATTGAAAATATAACCTTTCTTAAAAAATAATAAGAGAAGAAACAATTAAATTATTGTATTAGAGAGAGAGAGTAAATTTCATTGTTTACACAACGCGTCTTTACATTATCAGTTCATAACGGGTTTAGTGACTAATTATTTCTTTTTGCGTTTATAATTTGAAAATTGAACAAGTCTTCAACCCTGCAAACAATTCCATATTGCATACACATGCTTACCATGTGGTTTAATGGTTTTAATGTGACAATACAGTATAAATATGTGTTATCCACATTGAACCAATCTAACCCTAATAAAATGGTTATGCCATTTTAAAACCATATCAAATAGAGATTATATACACAACATCATATCCACATTAAATTACCATACTTTTAACAGGTGTTTACCAAGTGTTATTTACCA
>CANNZV010001365.1:160059-201807 GCA_947561585.1 Caprella mutica
ACCACCACATTCATACCAACATGTTAAATACCATACTAATAACATATGGTAACCACATATAATTTACCATAATACTACGTAAAACATCATGTAATAAATAAGGTATCCATTTCCAAAAATATGCATAGTATACACATGATTTAAATGTGTAAGTGCCACATGGTATACATATGGAATTGTTTGTAGGGAAGCTGGTACTCACAATAAAACAACTTTGATCGATGTTCGTGAAATATTTAGAATTTGCAACCCATCATCTATGATTATTAAACTGATATTACCTACTAAATTCTCTTACAATTTCACTCGATCGAATTGGATTGCATATCAATTAATAATACTTTTTACATATAAATGAAAATTGTTAAAATTAATGTGTTGTGTTAATGACACATGGAGAATAAAAATGGAAATGTAATAACTATTTAACATACATATAAGTTGATTTAACATTTACTTAATTCATTGTATAATTTAAAATTATATTATTGTGAGAATATCTAACTATCTATTATTCACAAATCAGTACACAGGGTTTAAATGTTTGCTGCGGAACCAAAGGCTATATTGCTGACGTCAATAAGAAATTAAAAAAAAACTAAAAACGTAACTGAACATATTTCTAAAATTTACGTGACTTTGAAAATTAGTTAAAAATAGTAATTATAAAATCCTTATGTGAAATGAAGTTTGGTTTACTCAAGTGTTTAATGAAGTAGCTTTGTTGAAATATTATTTTTCTTTGAATATTATTTAAGTATTCCAATATCTATGTAGTTATTACTGTAAAAATGGATGTCCCCTTAACCTCTTAAAGAAGGACTAACGCTGTTTTTTATAAATTAAAATGTGTTTATAACAAAAGAATATTTCAGAAAGTCAATAAATATACATATATTACCAATAAGTAACTGGCAGTTTTCCGCCTGCCAGTTTTCCGCCTGGCAGTTTTCCGCTTCGGCAGTTTTCCGCCTGGCAGTTTTCCGCCTGGCAGTTTTCCGGACACCAGTTTGTGGTATCATGCATACCGCATTTGCTTATATCTAATTACTGAAAGCGTAACGGACGTACTCACTAAGGAAGGAATAAGCAGAATTATAATATGATTATGATACTGATATAATATCGACTAATTCAATTTTTATCAAGGCATAATTTATTATATATATGGGATCATAATTATGTCCTTCTGCAATGACAAAAAGGAGAATCTAACATTAAAGGTATTTTATACTTTTAATGCTCGATTGAATGAGAATAATAATGAATTAACAAACATTTTTATTACTGTAGTTGTTTAAAGCTTTATAACTATCTCCGGTTTCATTTCCTTTGTTCTTTTTACGCTGCATTCACAGAACGTTTATGTTGGTATCAGAGGGCAAATCAAATGAATGGATGTAATTTCCTCTCAAATGCACACTGTCACTCACAACATTCGTCTCTATGAGCTCAAAATTTCTATCACTTTGAGGCACACGATTCCTTCTTGCTTACCCATATTAGTACTGGGGAGAGGATCATATAATGACTCTCAAGGATTTTATGTAAAATGTAGAGTGGACTTCCTTAAATTTCATGAATATTTGTGGTTTGCAATTGGCGTACCTCCCATTGTAACATCATTGAATAAGTTATAATTTGATAATTGAATCATTCAAATAATTATTTGAATGAGTTATGAGTATCAAAATTTACTTTTTAAAAGATTTTTGTAGATCAGAAATAGTAATGTACCAAATAGATAATATGTCTGTCAATTAAAATTTAACACGTGAAAATGATTAGTATATGTTTCTGTATAAGTAGAATCAATGAGGAATAATCCCCCTCCCACCACACAAGGAAGGACTGAATTATTTTTCCTATAATTGTTATACTTTTACTATTTGAAGGTGATATGGAATATTATAAGATTTTTCATGGAAAAATAGATCAAAATATTTTAAATGATAAGATATTTAAGCCTCTGAAGCAAGGATATCTAGTTTTGGCTCAAAGGAGCTGATTAAAATTACTTGGCATCATAAATAATGCAAATTTGGCTTAACATATTCTTCTGGTTAAATTCTGAGAAATATTTTAGTAATTGAAATAAAATGAAAATTCAAAGACTATTATGTAATATTCTAAAAGGTCTAATGAATAATTCTACAAAATATTTAAATTGTTCAATTCCTATAGTAGCATTTATATCATTCAAATTAATATAGTTTTATGGGAAATAAAGCACAGTATAGAAATATGGCGCCTGTAAGTTGAAAGTGATGGTGATGCAATCATTTTCAGTAATAAAATACTATACTATATTAATGATATTGTACGTATGCAGAACTCGATGATAAACTTATCTAGAATCTTTAAAAAAAAAACAATTTTTAAGCCCATATGTTCGATTTAGAAAAATAATAAGAAAAATGTATAAATTGCTTTCTGGCTTTCTACAATATACTGCTCATGAATACTTATTAATTGATAAAGTGGCTGGTCTGTATTGAACGAAAATGCAATCTTTATATACTTTTTAAAATCATTGTTATTTATCGCCTCTAACAGACAACTGGTTCTCGTCTATTCTTCTAGCAACAAATGAGAGCCACTATTACTATTCATCTTTATGTAAAGGCCATTAATTCTCTTAGAGTCATTACTGTAGTGTGATAATATTTCCCCGGAGTGAAGTTAGAGAGATGGTAAATAATGAGCTAATCAAACACTTCGATACTTCACTGGCTAATGAGTTATGAAGTAGAATGTTTTCCCAGACAGGAAGAAACTTTATGAAAAACTTGCTATATACACTGATAGTCTATATTATATACATACGTATACGATATAAGAGAGGTTACATTACATCTGTCAATTTTTTAAAAATATTGTAAATATCAAACAAGGTTTTTGAAATACTGTCTCTACCGCATAAATTTTTATCGATACAATGCTGCAAGAATATTGTTTGTTTAAATAAGGATTTTAAGGTCAACTCTTTTCTGATTGGTCGGCACGGAGGAGGAGACAACAGGGGTGGACCACTGAACCGTTAGTGCTCCGCCCCCTGTTGGCTCATTCTCCTTACATATAGTTATGAGTTGAATTAAATTATTTTTCAAATAATAGGAACTTTAAGCTTTCAATATATATGGCTGGAAGGTAATTTGTTGTATACGCTAGTTTGTTGTGCTGCAATCTTCATGATTGTTTATTGAGCTGGCATGAGGGTTCCAGATACACTTTTTTGTCAATCTCCATTGCCAATCAATGAGTTAGTAACCTTAAAAACATTATCATAGCAAACTAATCCGCAAGGAACGATATTTTTAAAACTATATTCTTTGTGGTAGTAACCTTAAAAATTTCGACCTAAGAGCACCGTTAACCTTTAAGAGGTGGCGCATGAGTCTGTGAGACCCAGGGCATACTTTTCAAACATTTTTATTATTTTCCAAAAAATCCTAAATGATTATCTTCTCAGTACCTAATAAGTAGATGCAATTTAGCCTACTATGAGAAGATCAATCCCTAAAATTGTTTTTTTTTCCAGCACATTTATTGAATTTAAGGTAAAATGGATTTCTACCACCATTCATGAATGGAAATTAGATTTCTAGTATTATTGCCTTAAGTATCATTTCTTTTGGTTTTCTACTGGAAAATATAGGGCTAAAGTCAATTTACACTATTTATTTACAATAAAGGCTTATAGTGGATATGGAAAAATTCATTACTTACTTGATAAACTTGAAGTTGAATCTGACCTTATTACAAGTGATTATGACAATGTCTCTGTAGTCTGTACATTACAGGTGTCTTTTTTGTTTAATTGCTATTTTCTTTATGTATAAGGCAAAATAAATGTTCAAATTTTAAGAATTCTTAAAATTATTCATTCAGTCTTCCGAATCACACCTGCTGAAAGCCAGAAATATGGATAAAAACAGCTGTAGGTCTGTCAGACCCAGTTGCATCATTGGTGTTAAATTATTTAGTGCCAGCTCTGGAAGGTTAATATATGTAAAATTGTAAGTTACTGAATTTTCGGAGTATTATTGGGTTTCAAGTAGGGGTTCGAGATTTTCTAAGGTAACCCTTTAGGTTTTGTTTTCGAGTGTTTCCTTTTATAGGATTACTCGCATTGAAAGCATTTTGAAGTAGTCATTTTATTATCAAATAGAGCAGTCAATGAGGTACTTGCAATGAAAAAAGATGCAAAACAGTATATAAAAATTATTTAGCAGTATTGCAAAAAATATTAATAAGATTAAAAATTAAGCTTCCTAAAATTGTTAGGATACATGACGAAATAGACTTCAAAAAGAATAGGGAATTATAAAATGCAAAGATCAGAAATTTCAAGTTCAAACTATTCTACCTATTTAGGTTCAAATACAAAGAAATGTTTACAAAATCCTATAAAACTAACTATACTCACACACTATCTAGACAAGTTCACAATATGTAATTTTTTAGTTCTGAAAGTCTCCCAATTTTTGACACTATTTTGAATTTCTCAATTTAGTTAAGTTGATAGCTTACTTTGTACGATGCTACAGCCAATTTCTCTGCTATTTTGCATTGCGACGCAGGGGAATAAATAAAATCTTCCAAACTGTATGCAAGGAATGAGAGAGAGGAGAACCATTTGTCAGTGACAGGAGAAGAAAATTCAGAAAGAACTCTTGCAGGAACATACATTTGTTGAATAATCTTAGAATAAATATGCGTAGTGTAAGAGATCTAATTGAAGAGAGTGAAGGAGAATATGGTACAATAATTAGTTTAAAAAAACATTAGTTTATAACTTACTAGTTTTTCTATAAGCTCCATCCAAAAGAGGAGCGTATAATTTCACCCGGCAGATATTTATTTGAAATATTCAATTGATGATAACATATTTTGATATTAGCTAATATTATAAATGATATAATAAGAACAATAGAGTAATACAAATTAGATGTATCTGCTCCACGTCAGAGTAGATAATTTATGCCATTATAGCCTTTGAATATGAGGGTGTTTGTGTTCCATTGGGTTTAATCTTTGAGATAATTTGATCAGCAGCCCACTTTGCATACATTATAAGGAGTCTTGAAACAGGTGGAGAAGCGAGCTGCTTACTATGAACATTGATTGCGTTTTGTAATTGAAAATAAACAAATTATTCGGTATCATAAACTGTATGTCGTGATAAATAATTTTCTCCATTTTCCACCAGCTCTAACACGTATTTACTGTGACATTTTTTGGACTTTTTTTCTGTTGCAGATAGAAAGTTTGTGTCGTGAAAATATAAAATGAAAGTGTTGGCTCAACAGAAAAGTTGAAACTTACTTCTGCAAGTGAGTATAGATATAATAGCTACAAATTCTAACATTGCCACATGCGATATTTTTATGTTATATATTATATGGTTGAGCAATTTCTAAACCATTTTCAACATCCACATATATCAACCAATGTCAAACAGTTTCAACATCCACTTTTCTTTTTCTTTGTCAACCAATTTCAGCATCTATATTTCTTTCACCATTTTAAAATCCAAATTTCTACACCATTTTAATATCCACATTTCTCCACCATTTTAACCATTATCAAAACACACATTTACCAACAATTCTCACCATAATAATTCAATTCTTATTCATCAACATTGTGCTTACTTTTCCTGATGCAGAATATTCTAATACCATGTTTTATATTACGAGAAATATCATTCTTTGTAGAAGTTAAACAAAGCTCTTAAAGTCTTTTTTAAGTGCTCACTTAATATTCTCAGAAGATATTCATAGAGAGGTTAACGCTCAAACTATTGTAATCTGAAGATCTTTCAGTACCTACTCCTAACTTATATGAATGTATACGAGTATCATTTTAAAGGCTGTCTAACGATCTGATCTAAGATAAGTCTTTACATAAGTGGTCAAGGTTCAAAGAACTATATCCAACGGTTACGTTCTATATTTATTTATTTTTTGATGCACGCAGATAAAATTCTTTCAAGAGTTTGTAGGATTTCAGTCACACTTTTGCAAATGCACAACAGTTTTCTCCTAATTTTAATTTCAGTTTAGCAGGATTCTGAGGAAGAGTTTTGAAAGCTCTTAGTCGTAAAAGTAAAGTTTGCGGAGTCTTCCACCCAAACGATTTCAAAATAGCTACGTCTGCCTTTAATATTAAATGAGAAATATCTGCTGCGATTGTGAAAGAAGAAGCTTTGGGAATTTGTTTCCATTTGTAAATTAGATGGAAAAAACGAATGAAGAGTTTATAGCATTCATATATTTTCTATAGATATCAAAAATGTATTTAGAAAAAAAGAGAGTTTTCTAATTACATAAATCTTAGAGATTAGTTTCTATGTACTATAGATAGTAAAATAGATAATTCTAAATTGTTTTTAATACACCCCCAAATAAAAATGGGAAATGTGTGTGAATGAAGTTTAATAGTTTTTTTTTAAAGAAATATCATGTATCAATTAACGAATAATTCGGAATATAAGAACTCACATTGCGATGAATTTTTCTCTCCTTTAATTAATCCCGAGTAAAATCTGGCAGTTAATTATCTATTCAAACCGAATATGAATTCAATCCTTTAGCAAATAAAAGAAAACTCTTGAATGGCTTCAACATAAAATAAATTCAAAAAGTTTATTTTTGTATCTCATTATAACATCTCAAGTCTGTTAATTGGATCAATAATTTATTCTGGTATAAAAGTTTTAATTAATTAATGGGAAATATATTATAAAAAGGATGAATAGAATTTGAAGGTAAATGATATGTAATTATTATTTTATATATGTGCCTCTTTTTGAAATATCGTATAGGATTTCTCAAAGTTATATATTTTATACCATTCAATATATTTTATAAAGTGTAATTCACTTAAATATCAACTAACTAATTAATTATTATGGATTAAAAAGAAATTAAGATCTATTATATTTCATACAATTAATCATGTCTTATAATTTCAATGAAATAAACTTCAAGAACACATGAATGACTTCCTAACAATGTACATATTAGTTGTTAATAAAAACCTACAAGCAAACAAGGAAAAACGTTTGCAAACATCATTAGTAAAGCTCATTCTTTGTGAAATGAACTCGTCAGCAAATAGACAACACAGGGATATTGAAAATACTCTTCTGATTATTAATTTCATTTTATAATTTATATACAACTGTATTATAAATCGTTGAAATTAATCGAAATAGTGAAGATAATAAATATTAAAGACGAAAATAAGTATATAATCGATCCCTTGATTCGATCTTTCAATATAAATACGGGCACAAATAATTAAAATATAATCTAAATAATAATGTGTAAATTTATGCTGGTTTCCGTTTTTATATAATTTACATTTATTAAATTAGCTAATTCTAATTTTCTATATCAAAGATAATGTAGGTAGATAATCGTCTAATTATTTCCTATTCAAATAGATATTGAATATTTGAAAAAACCCATCGAAAGTCCAAATATGTACATCTTCTTGTTCGAATGTCACTTCCAGGAAATACAAACCAAGTTCAGTTTGCTCAGCTAAATTGAGATTCAAGTTCTCTTCAAAGAGAAAAGCACCTGAGAAGTTCATTTGCTTTTTCTAATTGGATTTTCTTCTGTTCGTTTCGAAGTGTAATCTTTAGGTTCAAATCTGTTGGAACTCCCGAAGTGTAATCTTTAGGTTCAAATCTGTTGGAACTCCCTTTCTATAAACTTTCTGATGTCATGGCAAAATATTGACAGTATATTGAGGTTGGGTGACACTTCACATCTTTTACTTAAAAAGATAACATTTTTCAATTTAAAAAAATAAAATTTGTAAGGAATATAAGGCAATATTTAGAAAATTATATTATATATTCATCAATTTTGTCACAGAAAAATGGTAGATTTTTTGTTGATTTTAGTTTCTGTATGATTTCGAAAAGTTATATTTTGTACATAGCTTTGATTTAAAGATATTATATCATTAAATTGAAATTACTTTTATATATCCTCAATAATTTATGCATGAGTAAATCATCATCAATTTTTAATGCACAGAAACATCGAGATGTATCGCTACTTTTTGCTTGTAATTCAAATTAATAGTTTATGCATGATATGCATGGATAAATTTAAAAGCAATGAACGATGCTCTAATTGATTGGAAATTTACGAACTTGCATTAAAATTTCAGAAGGTGAGAGATGTAAGTAAATTTTATATTTTGTTGATGATAGGATGCTGACAAAGTTTAAGGGACAGTCTATGAACTCGGACACTCGTAGTACTCGGAAAATTCACATTAAATTAGCTCATTAACCAATCTGATCTTTATAAATTTCTGATTGATAATATCATGACTAATGTTAAACATCACTTTTTAAGTTGATAATATCATGACTAATGTTAAACATCACTTTTTAAGTTGATAATATCATGACTAATGTTAAACATCACTTTTTAAGTTGATAATATCATGACTAATGTTAAACATCACTTTTTAAGTTGATAATATCATGACTAATGTTAAACATCACTTTTTAAGTTGATAATATCATGACTAATGTTAAACATCACTTTTTAAGTTGGTTAGGTTTATAAGCCTGATAGATATGCTCTCTCACTGTGACGCTCCCTTAATGCTAAAAAACAGTATTATTGCAATGTCATTACTCTAGATTTCTGTTAAATCAGTATATATGAAGTTATAATACGAACTTGCCTTTAAATATAGATATATATTCATTAAATTAATTGAATCCTCAAAAATGAACTTGTAGAAGATTAATACTAAGTAATCTCTGTATTATTGTATTATTAATACTATTTTGTATTATTAAAATTATTTTCTGTTATTATATTGTTTTCTATTATTGTTTATTCATTTCCATGAACCCTATTCACACAATGTTGTCTATAAATTCTCAAGAAATGAACAAAAGGTAGAAGTAGAAAAATAATACGAAGTTATCTTTTTTATAAAGAAAGGAATCCACAAATCTTAATTCCATGAACTCTATTCACACTACATTGCCTGTAAAGAGGAAGATCATTAATAGATTAAGAAGTTGAATATTGTTCATATTGAAGAACAACAATAAATAACGCAAATGAAATATGATATCGCTTGTTTGCGACAACACTGTCATAACTCCAAACAAGCTATTTTTCAGGAGAGGCATTTTAGTACACGTAATGTACGTACATTTAATGGTATACGTTAGGACATTTAGCCTCTCTAGCGGTACATTTTCGAGCTATGATTATGAAACTTCTACCAAACTAATTAATATTTTATGATTTATATGTCTATATGGATAACTTGAAAATACATGAATTTGTGTTTATGACGTTATTCCTGCAAACAAAAGATACTCTCTTGTATGCTTGCCATTTAAAGAGAAATGTTAGCTTCAAGATGGCGCTAAATGACAGTTTCTTGAATATACTTCACAGAGTTTAATTAATATTCATTTCAAGATTTTAAAAGTAGTATTTCTTTCAAGTACATTTCTCTTATACCATAGGATTAGTCTTTGCAGAGGGGTTCGATTCAGAATAATATTATCTGGGGAAAAAATGGGGATTGTCCAGGGAAGAAAAATAAAGCCGGTGGAATTAATTGATATAAATCTTATTCATTTCCGTATAATAATATTTATATAAAAAGTATATTGTAAACAGCAATATTTCAATGACTGGAAATCAGAATCTTGATCTATAATTCTCGGAATAATTAATAATAATTTTAAAACCCAGAAAGTTGAGTACTTCGACTGTGTATATTTTCATCCTTTTTACATCTACTGAATGCAAGAAAATTCATAAAAATTATTGAGAATATAAATTAGAAATCCATTAACTCTTATCTTTTTATATGCTTCAGTTTTTTTTTTGTTTGCTTCTGAGGTGATATTTTAATGTGCGAAATATATATCGTAAAATCCAAGCATTCAATTTCAAGAAACAAAATCCGATTAAAAATTAATGTTGCTCAAATCCCCAATATACAAAATGGAGTGCAGACATCTAACTAACATGTTTTGTATTAATTCATATATGCACAGCATTGATTTGTCCAAAACTGAATTGGCAAGTTTTTCAGAAAAGTTAAATTCTACATTCCAAATATTTTAAGAATATTTCAAAATTCCTTCATAAAAGAATAAGAACTAAAATTAAAGTACTTCAATATTTAATATACAGGGTGGGCTACAAAAATTTTTCCGAGTCAATGAGTGAAATAACTGTATCTTGGTCCCTTTTGAACCGCCTTTTATTTAGAAGCTTTAAAAACTCTTCTTAAAATGTGTTCACACTTGCGTTTTTTAATCGTTAACACAAAATTGAATGCGAGTTTTCCTTCAGCGATGAAAAAACGCCTGTGTGAACACATTATAAGAAGAGCTTCTTTTCCGCGGTGTTAAACGCAAGTGTATAGTGGGCCTTAACCGTGCAATTAAGAAGTTAAGAACGAATATTCAGAGTGAAAACTTCAATGAGTTCAAAATTGTCACTGAAGTTGTTCTATTTCAAAATAGTTTCCAAGGAAGAAGTGTAAGCATTAAAATGTCTACCATTGTAATTTTTTCTTTTTATTCATTGCCTTTTAGTGAGTAAAATCACAGAGTTAGCTCTAAGAATGACCTTCGCGCAATGACAAAAATAGTCACCCTCACTCTTTGCTTACCTGTTCTTAAACTATGTCCATCAGTTAAAAATTATTTTCACACTACAATAGTACAATAATAAGCGGTGAAAAAGAGACCAAGATTTAGTTTTTTCTTCCATTGACTAAAGATTTATAAGTATTTGAAAAATCGGAAACATTTTTGTGGCCCATACTGTATATATAATCATTATGACATTTTATATATAATTTTATATCTTACTGCAATTAATAAGAATTATTGTTTAATTTCCAGACTAAAACTGGATTAATTTTCCTTTCATAATGTAATAACTCAAGAGAGTGATTGCTTGTGCCATGGTACCATTGAAATTTGGGAGCGTTCTTTCTATTGAGGCTAACAGCAAATTTGCTGCGGTGTAGAAAATAAAAATCCAAATTAAGCAAAACTAATTAACATTGCCTTTCGAGATTCGAGATATACAGACTGAACCAAAAAGATTTAATTAAAACTTTAAGAATAATAAGAAATGCTTCGACCAAAAATATTTAAAAGTATATTTAGAAACAAGAATTTTCAAAATGGCCTCCTTTTGCTTGGTTCATTTTCTAAACACGGGTTAATTGTTACTGAAGCACAATAATGATGTAGTACTTCCACCCCCAACTTGACCCAAGCGAATGACAGCCTCAAAGAATCCAGATTGGGGAAGCAACGAATTCAAACTTCGCAATGGACCATATTGCAGAATACATTGGATTACTATCAGGATTTTAGGCCAAATTGTTTAGTTCCAAAAGCCCTCGAAGCTGGCTACCACTCCGTTTCGAGTGAAGATGAAATTGATTCCAAATGATTCAAAGAGTCAATGAAAGATTTTTCTTGTAACATATTCAGCTATATATGGCTGTTTAATTTTATCCATCATCGAAGACAATCAAAGGAGATTTGGTTTCATCCGATGCAACAGCAGTCCATATCTTGATGGAAGCAGACCTCTAGCGTTTAAAGAAAGACTCTTGAGTCTCCAAAGCTTCAGGCATAAACTTTATCATTGTGACTATTGGTGACAAGCGTCCACCGTTAACATCTTCTCACTAGACCAAATTAAAACCGTGCTTACGATTCGCTTCAATTTTGGAACTTACAACGATTTCTTCATGGAGGGCTCTGGAACTAGTTGGAGTCCTCGATTTTCCTCTGCATTGATAATTTGGATTCACTCTTTGCTTCGTAAGTTTTTTGGTATTCTTTTTTAATTCAATTCGCAACTTCAATGGTGGAAATTGAACGCTTTTTAGCTTGAATGGATTTACTGAAGGTTGTGCCTAACTGTCCATGCTGTTTCCATGAGTTCTAAGCCGTTTTGCGACAATCCATTAGCTATTTATCAATAACCTTTGTGTTAATCTACCGCTCTTGATAGCAACAATTTGGTCTTGCTTAAAACCTGGAATAAATGCTTGAAATTTGATGTGATCATTGGTAAGTATACATAAGGTAACCAAAAACTAAAAAATATTAATGGCACACAAAGTAGCATTAAAATTATTAATAATTCTAAAGTAATTGATAAATTCTTTTGGAGATTAAAAAATAATTTTCAGAAAACTTCAATAATTCTCTTCTACATTTAGGTATAGAATTTATAAATCCTGGTTGAATAAAAATATATGTTTCGACTACGATGGTCGTTCATGCAAATAATTCATTATACGTTTAGGTTTATTTATACTAAATTTTCATATTTTATAAAGGCCATAGGCTTACTCAAGTTAATATTAGTATACACGTAATTTAGACTATTTTTCCTTCTGTTGTCGCCTAATTACCTACGTACATATATACACTGTGTAAAACCCGAGCAGGATTTTATGGGTAATTGCGTTGAGGATCGTAGAGTGATACCCAGTCTTAGTTGTGTAGCTAAGTTTTTACTTTTAGAACTCGTTCATTTTATTTTGATCCTGCAAAAAAGATCCAATCCTTAGTACTGAATCTTAAAACTTTAAATATGCTATCAAATATTAAATTAGAAAATTCTATGCAAACTATTAGTAATGAAATAATGAGCTAAATTATATCAAGCACGTAAATGTATATAACAGAAAAAGTGTTTTCAAAATATAAATTATTAACTGAATTTACCAAGCACAAAATGTTTAAATCAGAGAGCAGTATATTCAAATATAAATTATGGACTAAATATGTAGAGCGCAAGGATGTTTAAATTTGACAAGGTAGTTTAAATAGTTCGAAATATACTTATGTATCTATTTAAAATTTGCAAAAGTTGAATAACCAAATTAATGAACAGAAAATAGTACAATACTAATAAAACACAGTTCAACTAGCAAATTCTGAGGTATTTAAGAGTGCTACCTGCACGTGAGGAGTTTAAAAGGCCAGTGAACCAGATTGAATCCATAAACTAGTGAAGTCAAATTTTTAGGGAACTAGATACTATTGAAAGAATGATTAAACATTAGATATATGAATATGGTTGAAATTATGTATGATGAATTGATAATGCTAGTTACGTCTTTACACACTGTATGTATGCCAATACTCATACAAGGATACTTATAATATTAAAGAGGAAGTAAACCATTAAACAAAATTTTTCTTTCTTTTTAGTGATTTTCTTGCTCGAATAAACAGTTGTTAGGATAAACAATAGCTCGAAACGTAATTGTCCGACCGAACAATTACTCGAAGGTTATGTTAGTTTTGTTTGGAGGAGTCTAAAGGGACTTGCCCCTTCAGGTTACAGGTCTCGCCAACTTGCATGGTTAGGATAGTGACTGAGTGTATACTTAAGTTCTTTAAATAAAAAATCTGGTATACTAATACCATGGGTATACACAATATATTTCTCCAATAATGATCATTCGAGCAATTATTGTTCATTCAATCAGCAATGGTTTTTCAATCAATTATTGTGTTTCAATCATTGATTTTTTGAAGCAATTATTTTCAAGCAACAGTTTTAGAAAAATTGTTTTTTCCGGGAAGCGTGTTAATCCACATATGGACAGTAATAATAAAATACATGTTTTTATTTTCAACAATCCGATTTGAAAAAAAGATATTTCAAATGGAGCGCCGCCTACTGAAACTATTAATAGCTAGTACAAAAAATAGGTCGAATTCGCACGTGGTATCTCTAAATTTGCACTGTTTGTTTGTTTGAAATATTTTTTCTCTTTTTAGTTTACTATATACTAAATTACATTTACCCTATATTGAAAAAATAATAAATATTTAGGTATTTTTAGTTTACAGTTGTTATTCCAATTTCGTTAAAAGATGTGTAACTGCTTATGTATGTATAAAAATTAAATCGTAGCGCAATTCCTGCTGATGCAGTGAAATTCGCAGTCACATGCATATAATGATATACATTTTTTTGGTTGTACATAACTAATTGCTAACAATATATTTTTAATACCAATATTTAACATTAGTTTATTGCCCTTTAATATTCTTTTTATCAATTTTGTTTTATGAACACTCGTCATTATTCATTTGAAATTAATTAATATATAAGTTTTCGACGTTTGATCAATTTCCATGTAGTCTAAATTCGATTCCTGATTTTCCTTTAATGTAAGCTTTAAATCATTTTATTTTAATTAGTACAAATATTTTCCTTTGGACTGTTCGACATCAAACAGTATAACAATTTAATTTATTACGAAATTAGAATACTTTCTAATTTTATTGGGAAGTTGAGATATTTTCCTGTGTTCGATTGATATTTCAAATTAAAATTACAATGAACTTACTACCTATTAATTATTGTTCATTATTATGTATTGTTTTTACGCAAAGTGTTGTCTTCAAATAAATAGTTATTATTTTGCAAATATTACAATTATTTTTAGAAAAGAATAAACTGTAATTTTGTAAAATCTATTCATTTGAATATGATCCTTTTCTTAACTTACGTAAACAATAAATATATTGAATGTCTTTAAAGGTAGGACTTTAAAAAAGTTAGATAATTAATTTCATAAAATTCTACCTTCAGTCAGATGATTAGTTGATGCCAGATAATTTCCGTATGAAATAAAAAAAAATATTTAATAAGGAATAATTATCTTCAGCATGTACATTGCTCACAAACTCAAACATTCTTTTATTTCCCCAGGAAATGAAAAAAAGGCAACACCGGAAGAGAATTTCTCCAATGTGGACTTTGGCTAAAAGCATGGCTAGTTATACACAAGATTTTTCCAAGTAAGAAATGATGAGATCGCACATACAAACCGAGGCACGGTTAATGTATTTCTATTTTTACGTGCTAATGCTATAATGATTAGCGAATGGTAACGAAACACTACTGTCGAAAGAAAGAAAGTGTATTCACTAACGAAAATTCTGAACTATTTACTTTATTGTTTGATAATAGGATAAAATGTGTTTCCTAGCTATAGTGTCTCATCATTTTATGAATAATAGAACTAAATTGTAATCAAACGTAGATTATTTTAGATATTGATAGATGTGATTTATTGATTTAAAGTTTAAAAAAAATATATATTGTGATTCAATATGTTCACTGCAATGTAAAAATTGCATATATTTTTCAAAATTCTTATAAAAAGATTAAATAATTCAAAATAAATCGCAGCAGATTATCAGCAGCACTATTTATGTTTGAAGTAATTAGAGTAGATATGCGACTTACTTTAAGATATATTTGGCCAATACCTATGATATGATTAGTTTGTGTTCGCATTTATTATAATAATATTTATTCTATTACCATATATTTTAAAGTGTTCGATCTCAGTCCTTGTTTTCTTTATTCAAGTAGGTGCTAGTACGGTTTTCGTTTTGTAACTATTATTACGTAATACGATTTGAGATATGTGATTCGGTGTTAGGCCTTTATACCTAAGGAATCTCTCCCCCTAAATACATGATGCCAATCATAATCATTATTAAAATAATAAACTATTTCATTCTTGTAGGTACTAAATGTTTGAATTCCTTGTGTATAATTTGCTTGTGTCGAAGGAAAGTGTAATTACAAATAAAATTATGACATAAGATTTTGATACGCAGTGAAGAAATAAAAACTCCAATTGAGACACTTAGGCACATCATGAGTTTGTCACAAGCCTCTGACACTAAAGTGCAGCACAAATCATATTACATGTGTTAAGAATTTTAAAATAAGTTTTGAAATATATTGTATATTCAATTCATTCGAGGAAAAATGGAAAAAAGGGAAAAATTAGATAAAATCTGTATAAATTTATGTGAAATAAGTATTTACATTTATGATACATTAGCGCTATATTACCCATTACTGGATTATAGTACTGGCAGATCTTTAATGAGTGACATTCATTCATCACACACTTCAATATTGGTTACCCATCTTCTACCCTTTATGTGTTAGAGAGTTGAGTAGTCACTATTCAGCATCACACAATAGGTAACTTCAGTTATTTTCTGGGACACAAACACTCTACCTGTGTATTTATATATAGTTATAAGAAAAAATATTTAAACCCATCACTCATCTCAGGATATCCTTCGTATTACTAACTAGTCAGTTATACCTACCCAGTACTAAAAAAAATTAAATTGTAAGTAATAAAATTCTGTGATGATCCTCCTAGCTGCAAGATTGCTTCCAATTGAAAATAAAATTAGTTTTTAATAATAATAACTTAGAATAACAATAGTTTACAGTTCAAATCAATTATTAAAAGTTTTAATTTTATGATATGCTATCCCCTTTTCACGTGTATTTATTCCACGACTTATTTAGTTGAAACTTACAATTATTCTTTAAAATACTAACTGCTATCTGTTGGTTTTTATTTAAACAAATTAAATGCCAAATATATCTTTACTCTGTTCCATTCATATTTTAATAAGTAATCTCCCGGAGAAAACTGGACTAATTTCGTTCAAATTAATTCTATTCTCTAAAAAGGTCCAAAACCTCGGGAGTCACTTAGCGAGGAATCTTTTTGTTGAGGCATCAGTCTAATGGTCTGGAAAAAATTAACTGAGCACAATGGAGAAATGATAGCCATACAGAAATATTATAAACAATATAAGAAAATTAATTAAAATTTTACAAATAATTGTTCTCATATGTCTATGGTACAAAATAGTTATTTTTAGTTAAATGTCTATGGAATGACAATCGATTATATTTTTTACCATATATGAAACATCATTATGGTTGAAATAAACACCAAATAATTATTAAGATATTATTTACCTATTAAAAACTAATCAAATTATCTAATTACCGAAATATAATTTCATATCTCTCGAATATAAATTCCTCAGATATTGAAAAACTATCCCAATGATCTATTTTGATATTCATACGCCATGGTAGAATTCGCAATGTAATATTATTTATATAGAATCGGACCAGACAAAATGGAATGAGGACAGAATCTGATAAAAAGCAATATATATATTATATATATAGTATATATATTTCCTCCTCTCATATATTTGTGGGAGAGGATAACATTTGTTGATAGCCTATTGCAGAGGTATCAGCCAAATAAATGGTTATTTATACTGAAAACTGATAGATTGTGTTAGGGTTATCCTATTGCCCATAGATTGGTTTGTTCATGGAGATTGTGATATGTGTACTATATGTATATCATCCAATGCAAATGGGTATGTGTTTGTATGAGTGGCTGAATGAAATGCAATATTTTCAAATAAAAGTAAATACATATATATTCTGATATAGAGAAAGGAAATGTTACTCATAGTAGTAGAACAATTATCAATATGAATAATTTTTTTATACGAACGCAAATTGTATTAAAATGCTAAATATCAAACTATAATATATTGTATGTAGGATTTGAATTGTTCCAGGAATCTTTAAATCAAATACATTATTCGGTCAGGAATGTAAAATTAGAGCTATCGAACGTAGTTATTAAGTTCTGATTTCTGGTTTAATGCAGAGTTTTAAATAGTATTATAAACCTATCATAGAAAGCCTCTAAAATATTCTTGAACTAGATTACGTGCACTCGGTAGAGCGCATACCTTCGCCACTGCTTTTCTGTTTGCTACCAAAATCTAATAAACTAGTGACTGGATAGTGACTAATCATCCCACCAAGTTTCATGCAATATGGTTCAATACTTTTGGAGCTATTGAGTTATAAATGATTTTGACTTTGACCTTTGACCGGATCGCTCCCAAAATTCTACCATATGGTTCCTGGACATTTTACAATCGTCCCATCATATTTAAGACAATTTAGTTGAATACTTTTTAAGTTATTCAGTTATAAATGACCTTGATCTTGATCATTGACCTTAAACCCGATCGCTCCCAAAATCTAACAAAATGGTTCCTGTAAATTGACCAATCGTCCCACCAAGTTTCATGCAATATGGTTCAATACTTTTTGAGTTATCAATGACCATGACCTTGACCTTTGATCGGGTCACTCCCCAAATTCTACCAGCAGATCACAGTTATGCGAATAACAAGATGATAAATAAATAAATAAATGCCAATGAAAATATGACCTTCCCGCATTCTGCGAAGGTAATTACAGGAATCAAATATGAAATGTTTTCAGAACAGAGTACTTATGTTTTCTATTAATAAGTTGCGACGTCTGAAATTCACGAAAAAATTTATAGGATATCCATTTATAGAAAATAAAGAAATATCTACGAATTTTATATATATCGTTAAAAAAAGACCGTAATCCAATATTAGTTTTTAAAGGGGGTGGAGGGGTTAAGGTAGCGAATGCACAACTGATACCCCGTAAATTGCTTGATTGAACAATTATTGCTCCAATGAACAATTACTGCTCGATTGAACAATTTCTTGAATGATCAATTGCTCGATTGAACAATTGTTCGATTGAACAGTTGCTCTATTGAACAACTGATCGATTGAACAATTGCTCGATTGAATAGTTGATCGATTGAACAATTGCTCGATTTAACAAAATCTTGAATGAAAAATTGCTTGATTGAACAATATCTCGATTGATCAATTGCTCGATTGAACAATTGCTCGATTGAACAATTGCTCGATTGAACAATTGCTCGATTGAACAATTGCTCGATTGAACAGTTGATCGATTTAACAATTGCTCGATTGAACAAAATCTCGATTGATCAATTGCTGGAAGGTTAGGTTAGTTTTGTTTGGGGGACAGGATGGAGGTGACGCCAACTTTGCTGGGTTAGGATAGTGAAAAAATGTATAATTCAGGTTGTTTGAATAAAAAATTGGCATATTAACACATTGGGTAACTTACCTAATTGTCCATTCAAACAATTGATCATTCGATTAGTTGTTCATTCGAGCAATTGTTAATCGAGTAATTTTGTTCTGAGAAATTGTTCATTCGAGCTATAACTTTTCGAGCAATTGTTCATTCGAGCTATTATTTTTCAAGCAATTGTTCATTCGAGCAATTACTTTTCGAGCAACTGTTCGTTCAAGCAATTTGTTTTCGAGCAATTGTATTGGAGCAATTACTTTTCGAACAATTGTATTGGAACAATTACTTTTCGAGCAATTGTTCATTCGAGCAATTACTTCTCGAGCAATTGTATTGGAGCAATTACTTTTCGAGCAATTACTTTTCGAGCAATTGTATTGGAGCAATTACTTTTCGAGCAATTGTTCATTCCAGCTATTACTTTTCGAGCAATTGTTCATTCGAGCAATTACTTTTCGAGCAATTGTATTGGAGCAATTACTTTTCGAGCAATTGTTCATTCGAGCTATTACTTTTCGAGTAATTGTATTGGAGCAATTACTTTTCGAGTAATTGTATTGGAGCAATTACTTTTCGAGCAAATGTTCATTCGAGCTATTACTTTTCGAGCAATTGTATTGGAGCAATTACTTTTCGAGCAATTGTTCATTCGAGCTATTACTTTTCGAGCAATTGTATTGGAGCAATTACTTTTCGAGCAATTGTTCATTCGAGCAATTACTTTTCGAACAATTGTATTGGAGCAATTACTTTTCGAGCAATTGTTCATTCTAGCTATTACTTTTCGAGCAATTGTTCATTCGACAATTACTTTTCGAGCAATTGTATTGGAGCAATTGCTTTTCGAACAATTGTATTGGAGCAATTGTTTTCGAGCAATTGTTCATTCGAGCTATTACTTTTCGAGTAATTGTTCATTCGAGCAATTACTTTTCGAGTAATTGTATTGGAGCAATTACTTTTCGAGCAATTGTTCATTCGAGCTATTACTTTTCGAGCAATTGTATTGGAGCAATTACTTTTCGAGTAATTGTATTGGAGCAATTACTTTTCGAGTAATTGTATTGGAGCAATTACTTTTCGAGCAATTGTTCATTCGAGCTATTACTTTTCGAGTAATTGTATTGGAGCAATTACTTTTCGAGCAAATGTTCATTCGAGCTATTACTTTTCGAGCAATTGTATTGGAGCAATTACTTTTCGAGCAATTGTTCATTCGAGCTATTACTTTTCGAGCAATTGTATTGGAGCAATTACTTTTCGAGCAATTGTTCATTCGAGCTATTACTTTTCGAGCAATTGCTTGGAGCAATTACTTTTCGAGCAATTGTTCATTCGAGCAATTACTTTTCGAACAATTGTATTGGAGCAATTACTTTTCGAGCAATTGTTCATTCTAGCTATTACTTTTCGAGCAATTGTTCATTCGACAATTACTTTTCGAGCAATTGTATTGGAGCAATTGCTTTTCGAACAATTGTATTGGAGCAATTGTTTTCGAGCAATTGTTCATTCGAGCTATTACTTTTCGAGTAATTGTTCATTCGAGCAATTACTTTTCGAGTAATTGTATTGGAGCAATTACTTTTCGAGCAATTGTTCATTCGAGCTATTACTTTTCGAGCAATTGTATTGGAGCAATTACTTTTCGAGTAATTGTATTGGAGCAATTACTTTTCGAGTAATTGTATTGGAGCAATTACTTTTCGAGCAATTGTTCATTCGAGCTATTACTTTTCGAGTAATTGTATTGGAGCAATTACTTTTCGAGCAAATGTTCATTCGAGCTATTACTTTTCGAGCAATTGTATTGGAGCAATTACTTTTCGAGCAATTGTTCATTCGAGCTATTACTTTTCGAGCAATTGCTTGGAGCAATTACTTTTCGAGCAATTGTTATTGAGTAATTTAACCAGAACTCTTACAACTAGGTTTACTTCGAATTGCTCATATAGTCAGAATGATATTGAATTTGACTATCATTGATATGAATGATTCATTATAATTGTTTATTTAAAAACATAAGTAGATTGTTTAGGTTTAAAGTTTTATCTTGTTGTTTAATAATGGTATTTTAACTGCCAATTTCTTACTTGAAATAATATTTGAAATTTTCCTCTAAAATGGCTAACAAATTCATACTCCATAACAATTTCATCTTAGTATATAGGAAATCAATTAAAGGGTAGAAAGGTATGTAAAAAAGGCCGTAGATTTTTTGTTTAACAAACGCATTAGAGAATATCAACTCCACTTGCATTATACTACAGATGGAGGAAAAGTTTCATTCTCTGCCCAGAACTCTCACTGTGTTCTAATTTGCCAGCGTCTGAACCTACTGAGAGTGAGTCAGTCGGAACATTCGGAACATTTCTCTGTGCGATGAGAAACAATCAGCATAAAGGAGAGTAACGAGCTCCTGCAGCATCCTCTGTGAAGCACTAAATTATAATGAAACAATTATACACACACCTGCAAGTTGCATATGCTATACAGGTCATGAATGAACCAACAGCTCCTGGCTTGTACTGAGTGCAATGCACAAATTGAGTGCGAAGATAACATGATATTTTAATTGAGTATATGAGGAAATACAATTTACTGATATTTTAATGCTCTGATGATAATTGAATTAGTGTATTAGTTCTGAACAAACAAAAATGAAAGTTTCTACAATATTCTACTGTTCCCTGCCTGTTATTTAAAATAAATTTGATGAAGTTTTTGTTACCTGAGCACAACTATGAATTACAATAAATTTGTTAAAAATAATTGCAGATAGCAAAATGTTTAAATGAAGTTTATGATTGTTTCTTTTTTGTGCTATACAGTTCTAATGAAATATTCACTAATAATGTTGGATATAGAAATATATGCTCAATATTTTTGGTTCATATAGAAATATTTCTCATTAACTACTATTAGTACTATTATTGGTATTTATTTAAAATATTTGAAACCAATTACAATTTTAATTTTTTATACATTATATGAAATGTAAAAAATGAAACCTACCAAATTTGTTTGGATTCCTCTTTTTATATTTTTTAACTCTAGTTATTTCTTTGGTAACCTCACTTTCTAAAAAAATCGAGATGCTGTTTCTATTATCATTAACCCTTTTTTTAGTCATTTTCCAAATTAGCTCATAGCAAAATTGCCATTACTTTCTGATAACAGTTTTTACCAACCACAATCACGCAAGTTTGGCTAAATGAGATACCGAAAGTTCCTGATTATATAGGCTTTTCCAAGTTTTAAATTCGCCTCAGTAGACAGAGCATAGTAGTCCTACTGAAAACAGTTATTTGAAGAGTCTTTCCAATGGACTTACTATGGAATTAAAGTATTATGGATGGATATGGCGGTATAACTATATATCTATTTAAATATGTTCTAATCTCATCATAATAAATAAAATGGTATTTAATATCATTACAATATTTACGTGAACTATCATAGGAACAAAGGAATACACATATTCCTAAACGAATGTAATATTTAAATATATATTGTCTAATTAATATTAATATTCGCGTTAATATTCACTTAATAATAATCATCATAGTTAATAGCACTATTGACTCAATAAATATAATTATAATATTCGCTTTAAGATGTTCTGACAATTTTAAGTGGCATTTGATTTTAAGGTTTTCAGATTATGAGTTGTCGAGTATATTTAATTGTAAATCTTCTAAATAAATAAATACCTAAATTTTAATACAGTTACTCCATTGACTTCTGATCTGAGGTAACTTATTACCTCCGCAGATTGTGGAAGGTTATTGTTAGGCACCATTTTTTATATTTGTTTCAAATATAGCTGTAATATTGTTCTAAAATTATCAAAATAAAATCTATATCATCTGCTAGCTATATACCAAAATTTTGACTTTATTTTCTATGATTATTTCGTCAATATGCTATTTATAATTTTTGTTAAATCAAACTATATCCGTTATTTTGAACTGACACGAATGAGTTTTCTGAAATATAGGAATAATTTTTATGTACGTATTAATTCTCTTTTTATATAGACTAATTAAACTTGGAGCCTCTTCATTGCTCAAATTAAGTAATTAACCAATGTTAAGAACACAAATGGAGCTGCAATGTTATTCGATCCTAAGCACCTGGAGATAAGAAGTTTAACTCGTACGTATGAAATGGGATAAAAAAAGTTCCGGAATTCATAAATTAGCGATGTACAAGTTTGTAAGAACTATCTCCAAAACTTTAAATGAGATGCAAAATAAAGGCTTAACACGATTATTATATTTCGGAAGATATCTTGCAATTCACCATTTAAAAAGGGGGCTTTTATATTTTAGTTATAGTTAATTTTATATATATTTTCAAACTACTTTAATAATATTTTTCATGTAATAACATGATATTTTTAAATCATTATGATTAAAAAATGTAATTTAATTATTGTCCAATTATTGTAGGTGAAATTTTTGCATAATAAGCTTTGGATATTAAAATTTATATACGAATATATTTTTTATTTATTCGTTGATTTCAACAACAGCTCGCCTGTCTATTAGAAGTATTGCTATTTCAGTATTTAAATTCTTTGATTCTGATTAGAAGTACATATACTTTATGTGCATGACTGAAGTGGCATGGAAATAAGCAAATTAATTTGAATGCTATTAATTAATAGAGAAAAAATTAAGACAATAATAAGAGTGACTTTTTGATGAGCAGCAGATATGAAATTACTTAAAATTTAGTTTTATTCAGTAACTTTAATATATAAGAGTAAAAGTGGAATCGTAGATTATAATTATTTGAAAAAGTATTAAACATATTTATGTCAACAAAATAGTTTGATAACTAACAATTCCGACTTTTAGACTTTCTGATCTGAAGTTGTAATTCATCTACTTTTTGTACCCGATAGTCTGTCGTACTACGCACTTGATGATTGTTAAATGACCTGAGAGGGGTTTGGTGGAGGAGGGGGCTTTACCCCTTCCACACCTCCAAATTAAAATAGGGATATTAAATTTATTATGAATAAAATGAGTGTTATACCTAACTATGATATATAAATATCTTCTTCCCGAGCACGGACGCTTCTATTCAATGTAAATCAATATTACGAACTGCAGCCTCCGTCTAATTTGTTTATAATTTTTATTTCTGTAGAATCTATCCTAATAATACCCGTAGTGGGTTTATTTATCTATCTACTTATTTGTTGTCCGCTTTTACACGACGGGTATTAAACATGAAGAATGTAACTATGATACGCACGGGAATATATTGACTTGATATTTAAATTCCCCTGTTTTTATTCAATTTTTTTATGTATTTTATCTATTAAATGAATTAGACTATAATGCAGAAAATTTAATTTTAATGTAATACATTAAAACTAACCTAATAAGGGGTAATAAATTGGTAATGATGTTGACCCCGTTATTCTTAACGGGCAAGTACACTAGTTAAAAGATATTTAATAAAAAGGAAATTAATTTTTGCTATGTATATAATGTGTATCCCTATATCGAACTGCAGCCTCCCATTAATTATTCAATAAATGTTTTTTTATATTTCCATCGAATTTAAAGTAATTTTATAGAAATATATATTAATTGTAATGTGTACAAAATGCGTATCCATATTACGAAATGCAAGCATATATTGCTCAAAAATTTGAATTTTTTTCATAATCATGGATTTCATCGCAAATGTAGAGGTACGTTTTGCTGGCAGCGATTGTTGCGATCATCGCACAGCAATGATCGCCCAGCAATAGGAATGCATCAAGTGGTGAGCCAGTGGCCAAAATTATATTGCGTCTCTTCCAGGACGGTTAATTCCTAATGTTGGGGTCATTTAACTGGCAATTTCAATGGAGTAACTGAAACAAAATATGGTTTTCAGCGTCCCGCAATCGCTGCAACAATACCTCTCTCTAGTGTAGTTTATCATAACTCTATGGAATGCATTGATTTAGTGCTTAGCGATAATCGCTCGTTGCAAAACAGCCCCATAGGAATAGCATTGAAGTAGTGCTCAGTGATAGTAGCTAGGCGATGGTCACTGAGAAATGATCGTAACAATCGCTGCATGCAAAACGTACCTTAATTAAGGAGTGGAAAAAACCTTCTCTTCATACTTTTGAATTGTTATTAATAGTTACTGTTATTATATTATTTGAAGTTATTATTTTTATTATATTAAATAATATTACAATCCCATTTTTTTCAAAATAAAGATATTTCGGCCAAATGTTTTTCAGCCAAATGTCCGTTCGGCCAAATGTCTTTCGGCCAAGTGTTATTCGGCCAAGTGTCCGTTAACCCTTCTTCCGTCGAGGAAACATATATATTGGCAGGGGCAGGGCGAAATAGAAATTATATTTATTTAAATTTTTTGTTAACATGTTTCCTGCGCATTGACCCACCTGTGGGTCAAGCTTGGTATCTATAATATTGCGTATTGGTCCACCAGTGAGTCAATACTCATTTTTAACATTCAATTAATTGTTAATTGCGTAATAATTAATCAATGGATCATCATTTTTATTGAATCATAAGTCTAGAACCGTATATACAAAAGGAAACGCTCCGGAGCTTTCAACATGATTCATCAACAAAAACTATTTAAATAAGCCAGAAAATTCATCCGTGATGACGTCATTCTTCTGTAATTGGGATACGCGGGGAAAGTGTTTATTAAACAAATGATATTATCATAAAAAGCATAAATATAACCAAGTGCATATTTTGTTATCAATTAGATTAAGCTGATCACTTTTTGGAAATTCATAATACTTATATTTTTCAGATACAATATATTGCAAAAAAATTCAAAATAAATTTATATATTTTTTTTATAATCATAATTTGTTTTCAGGTTTCCAAACAACATTTACTATTTCTCTTTTTCTACCAAGTACATACACATGAATCTCCTAAGACTGCCACCATATTCTGACGATAAAAACTAGAGCTCCGAGTACACAAATCATTCTAAATACAACACACAATAACTCAATATGTGATTTATTGAGTGGACATGCTTCCCAGTGAAAAATTTATGGTGAGGCCATAGAAGATTAAGTAGGAACCCATCTTAATCTTCGTTTGCTCCACCATAACTTTCTCTCTGACTACCCTACATCTCAATAGTCTGAGAAAGAGTTTCTCTCACGTTTATTTCCTTATCGAGCAAAGCAAATGTTCTGGGTAGTATTTATTGGCTCGATTATAGACCTAGCAAAAAGAAAGAGCTCCTCTAGCATGATTTGTTAGAGTGATAGCAAACTGCATGCTAGCTGCAAACTTACATATTTAAAATAATATCTCTTCATATTTCTCTCACGGTTAACTTGAGAGCCTTTGGTAATTGGGTACCAACCCTAGAGTGGTAGAAAATAAAATGATTAATCTTCACATTGAAGCGAATATTATTATGTTAAATTTGCTTGTCACCATTGTAGAGTTTTGCAAATTCAACTTAGAAAGAATATCTACCGTAATATGTGAAATATCTCCCATAATATGTGCAATATCTACCATAATATGAGAAATATCTACCATAGTATGAGAAATATCTACCATAATATGAGAAATATCTACGATAATATGAGAAATATCTACCATAATAATTGAGAAATATCTACCATAATATGAGAAATATCTACCGTACTATTGGAAATATCTACCATAATATGAGAAATATCTACCATAATATGAGAAATATCTACCGTACTATGAGAAATATCTACCGTAATATGTGAAATATCTCCCATAATATGTGCAATATCTACCATAATATGAGAAATATCTACCATAGTATGAGAAATATCTACCATAATATGAGAAATATCTACGATAATATGAGAAATATCTACCATAATAATTGAGAAATATCTACCATAATATGAGAAATATCTACCGTACTATTGGAAATATCTACCATAATATGAGAAATATCTACCATAATATGAGAAATATCTACCGTACTATGAGAAATATCTACCATAATATGAGAAATATCTACCATAATATGAGAAATATCTACCATAATATGAGAAATATCTACCATAATATGTGAAATATCTACCATAATATGAGAAATATCTACCATAATATGAGAAATATCTACCATAATATGTGAAATATCTACCATAATATGAGAAATATCTACCATAATATGTGAAATATCTACCATAATATGAGAAATATCTACCATAATATGTGAAATATCTACCATAATATGTGAAATATCTACCATGATATGTGAAATATCTACCATAATATGTGAAATATCTACCATAATATGAGAAATATCTACCATAATATGTGAAATATCTACCATAATATGAGAAATATCTACCATAATATGTGAAATATCTACCATAATATGTGAAATATCTACCATAATATGTGAAATATCTACCATAATATGTGAAATATCTACCATAATATGAGAAATATCTACCATAATATGAGAAATATCTACCATAATATGTGAAATATCTACCATAATATGTGAAATATCTACCATAATATGTGAAATATCTACCATAATATGAGAAATATCTACCATAATATGTGAAATATCTACCATAATATGAGAAATATCTACCATAATAAGTGAAATATCTACCATAATATGTGAAATATCTACCATAATATGTGAAATATCTACCATAATATGTGAAATATCTACCATAATATGAGAAATATCTACCATAATATGAGAAATATCTACCATAATATGTGAAATATCTACCATAATATGAGAAATATCTACCATAATATGTGAAATATCTACCATAATATGAGAAATATCTACCATAATATGTGAAATATCTACCATAATATGTGAAATATCTACCATAATATGTGAAATATCTACCATAATATGTGAAATATCTACCATGATATGAGAAATATCTACCATAATATGAGAAATATCTACCATAATATGTGAAATATCTACCATAATATGTGAAATATCTACCATAATATGTGAAATATCTACCATAATATGAGAAATATCTACCATAATATGTGAAATATCTACCATAATATGAGAAATATCTACCATAATAAGTGAAATATCTACCATAATATGTGAAATATCTACCATAATATGTGAAATATCTACCATAATATGTGAAATATCTACCATAATATGAGAAATATCTACCATAATATGAGAAATATCTACCATAATATGTGAAATATCTACCATAATATGAGAAATATCTACCATAATATGTGAAATATCTACCATAATATGAGAAATATCTACCATAATATGTGAAATATCTACCATAATATGTGAAATATCTACCATAATATGTGAAATATCTACCATAATATGTGAAATATCTACCATGATATGTGAAATATCTTTGAATTCGTGTGTCCATTCATCATCATTATGTCTTTTTTTATTGCCTCTTATTATCTTCTTCTTCATATGATGACTGATGCTACTTAACTATATTTCTTGGTTCCGATTAATGTATTTGGAATTGGAATGAATTGTTCAAACTTAGAGTATTTCTGTGAGATGGTGAATCTGTCAGATTGAAGATCAAACTGCTAGTATTAATTTATTAATTTTTTCTTCATTTTTCCGAGCTGTTCATTTTTAAATCCATTTCGTATATTCGGGTTGAAGTATTTATAAATGACTTTGCTTCAACTTACAGCCATCAGTCAAGTAGATGTATGACAGTGAAATTAAAATGGTTGGGATTTGGTATATTTTAATATCAATTAATGATTTTTTGTTTAGTTCAATACTTCTAAATCAATGGATTTTTAAATAAGTGAATATTATTATTCAACATTATAATTATGAAATTATCTCAATTTATTCATGCCCACAGATATGTGATTTCAATATTTTCAATATTAAAACTATAAAAATCTTGATTGCTGATCCTCACCCGCCCCCTTTGGACCCCACCTAGGGGGGTTCTAGTGATCGTACCCTCAGAAAAAATTTGGGACATGAAGGCCCACTACCTAAAGACCCTTTTTCATCATAAAAGAAAAATTGATAATTTTCACCAAATATGATGGGTCGATCCCATTAGTGAAAGAATATGATAATAACAGTATATAAGTATATATTATAACATAAGTATATTGGCCATTATGACTTCTTCAAAATATACTTATCTGAATTTTAAATCAGTTGGCAACTTTCCAAGATTCGGTCTTGAATTATTTCTCGCTTTGCATTTGACACAACAAATCTTTTCTCTGTTACGTGTTTCCTGAATGTCTGTTTCTTTATATAACATACTCGTATTTTACTGTAAATAGTAATTAAATACAGTTTATTGTAATTAGGATTGATTAAATACATCTGATTGGAATTTCTAGAAATAATACTGAATATTAAAAGTAAAACCAATTTTTACCTTTTAGTTTTTCAAAAATATTTAACATAGAGTACATAGAAAATGTATATTCGCTTGATTTCTAAGACAACATTTCTAAAATTAGAGATTATGCGGGTAATGACTTAGAGATTAACCTTTTAAAAGGTAAGCCTATTTATCTTTTTCTTCTAATCATTCTGTAGGTAACAATATATATTCCTTTGCAAATTAATACCGAAACATTTTATTAACAAAAAACACCCTAATTCATATTTTCTCCGCTCCGCCTATTTCAAATCCCAAGAAACTGCTGTAAACATGGAACTATTGCTAATTTTTCACTTGATAAAGAGGCAATAACATACACGGTTGACTAACTCCCTGCTTGCACACAACATTGGTTTGTGTTTTAGTGGTGAGAGGAAAAGTTCAGTTAAAGGGAAATTACAACAGTTCCATTCGAAGAGAAATTTCAACAGTTCCATTCGAAGGGAAATTACAACAGTACCATTCGAAGGGAAATTACAACAGTTCCATTCGAAGGGAAATTACAACAGTTTCATTCGAAGGGAAATTACAACAGTACCATTCGAAGGGAAATTACAACAGTTCCATTCGAAGGGAAATTACAACAGTTCCATTCGATGGGAAATTACAACAGTACCATTCGAAGGCAAATTACAACAGTACCATTCGAAGGCAAATTACAACAGTTCCATTCGAAGGGAAATTACAACAGTTCCATTCGAAGGGAAATTACAACAGTTCCATTCGAAGGGAAATTACAACAGTACCATTCGAAGGCAAATTACAACAGTACCATTCGAAGGCAAATTACAACAGTTCCATTCGAAGGCAAATTACAACAGTTCCATTCGAAGGCAAATTACAACAGTTCCATTCGAAGGCAAATTACAACAGTTCAGTGCTACATGCTTACCACTAGCGTTCATTTCTGCTAAATTCTCAGCGACTGTGAATCAGATTGGCGTGAAATTGTTGGAGTGATTTAACTGCAAACAGACCAGAAGTGCAGCTGTTGCGCATTGTTTCGAGTGGAAGTGTAGTGTTTATATATTTAAGTAACATAAATTAATGATATACGCAATGCAGTTGAATTATTTTTCCACTTGCATGATTTTATTGACAAAATATTTTACACAATTTATTCCTGTATGAGAAAATATTCATTTACGGAAATATAAAATGCAGTATAGTGAGAATTAATTCCCAATTATTTATTTTATATTTCCAGTTATTGAGATAAAAAAAAGACAATTCAGACCTGATTTGAAGGTCAGTTTTGAGCCTTCCATAAAGTATAAATGTTAATATTCCTACTCTCTGTTAAATATAAATACCAGCTACTATTATTGTCAAAATATAGTAAGAGATAAGTGGGCTTTTTTCCAAGAGTACATCTAAATATCCAGAGTACTGACTTCTTCTTCTTCTTCTTCTTTTTATCTGATGGAAGAAACCAATGAATCTAAAAGCCTAAGCTCTTCAAATTAAAGTTTTTACCAAACATACGGACGACTCTTTTGGTTCGAAGGGAAATGATTGCTCTGTTTTGGAAGGAAATGAACCCATTCCTTCTCTGCTTTCTTAACAGAGTAACTAGGAATGGGAATTGGATTTGGAACTTTGGGAGTTTCTTAGTATTGATGGCAATAATGAAACTTACATGGGATTTATCAAACATAAAGGATTCCATTATGGCTTAATTTCGATGACGGAAGTTAAAAGTTGTTAAAGAATTAGGAGATTAACATCATTAAATTTAGAATAAATATTATTCAACAGTAGTATTTGATGTGGGGTTTCCGCTTACAAAGCTGCTTCTTCATTGAATTTATAATTTCATAGTAAGAATTTTTAAAGTAAACCTAATAAAAGACCGGCAACAATTTGGATTAAGCTAAAAATAATCTTAAATAAATTAATGAATAAACATCAAAGTAGCAGATATCATTATCTTGATAGGAAAATATTATAAATATTTTTTAAAAACTCAATCCAGTATTTCACCTTTTAACTTTTACCTTTTTAACAAATATCCAATAATTTAAATTATAATAATTAGTTTGTTGAAAGAGTTCATACAAATAAATTCGGTTTTTATTGAAATATTGTATTGATTGCACGCAACGATTGCAGAAAATGAGCCTCGCTATTAACCACGATACATAATTAAGCCAGCAAATCAGCAACGTGAGAACAAATTCTAATTACCAATACTTATTATGTAACCTTCTAATTAAATTCTAATAATTTTACGTGAAATCCATCTCCATTAGAAAATTTCAGCTCCAACTGTTATGGATTCTGTAATTAATTTAAAGCCAAAATTAATGAAGACGGATATGTAAATATAGATTACTTAATATCCAATTTAAGTTTAATTTGTAATATTTCTTATCAACTTAGAGATCGCATAATCATTAGATTAAAAATGATTAGCGATACGTAAACTATTTAACATCAATAATTAATTAATTTATAATGTAGATCAACGAAAACTTGATTATTAACCGATGCTTTATAATGTAATTCATATTGAGTTATTTATTACTCATACACAAGTCTATCATTTATTATTGAATAATTTATATATTATAAAGTATGCAATTTGTAAATATTTGTTGCATATGAAGGTAAACTATATCAGTAAGTAATTTGAATGATTGAATAATGGTTTCTATCAAGAGAGTGTATTTATTTAATGGTTTGAAATACTAAGACACACTGTTTGAAGTTAATTATTTATATTCAATTATTTGAAGTTCACTATAACGTATAATAGTTTAAAATACTAAGACTAATTGTTTGAAGTTAATTATTTATATTTAATTATTTGAAGTTCACTATAACGTATAATAGTTTAAAATACTAAGACTAATTGTTTGAAGTTAATTATTTTATGGCTGAAAGAAGAAGGAGGTTGTAATGGGATATATTAGCCTCAGGAAGCCGTGGTTAGGGAAGTAATTAACTGGAAAATCTATTCTATATTTCGTGAGATATTATGAAACATTCTTAACTCTGCAACGACCAAAGGACCTCAGAGTCAGAGGCCCAGTCCGGTTTTAAATATTGATGCATAATTTGAAAACTAATTGACTGTGCTGTTGAAATTTTGTGACTTTTTTTGTCTATGACTTATTTATTCATCGTATAATTATAAGTGAAAAATGGACCTCTAAAGAATAATCCCTGTTGCGTCATATTTTTCATCACACTAGTAACATCACTTATAGGAATATTAGCTATTTTTGCTGTAAATTACAATGTTTATGTATTTCACCTGAGATCCAAATTCATGCATTGTAATAAAATGTTATAAAACTAAATAAAAACTAAAATATGTTGCATGATATCCATTAATTTTGCTTAAATAGGTCTTAGACAATAAAAATCCCGGACTTCCAGCAACTCGGATCAAGATTTAATAGTAAAATTTTATAAAGTCTCCGGACCAAGCCTTACACACACTTTGGTCGTTCCAGGTTAAAATCTATGAAACAATTGGAATCAGAAGTATTTACTTTTGACTAAAATACAAAGAATATTTTAATTATTTTATTCTATTCACTATTTTATAACAGTAAGAAGATTTGCTTCAATTATTATCGCTGTTAAATTATTGAAAATATATTGAAATTTTCGTTGCTTCAATTCTTACAATAGTACAAAGTATTCAAACTGATTTTAGAATGATAGAAGACTAGATTATCTTATACTCTCCATTCACCAAAGATGTTGATTAAAATCTTTGGTTTAACTTCAGATTTTCCAAATGCCTTTAACAGTGTCTATCATCTTCCACCATCAGTTTTAATAAACAGTTATTACGCACCTTAGTAATAAATGTTCATTAAATGAGGCTGAAACAACTCTATCCCAATTTGAGAAAATAAGCAGTGGGATGTATTAGAATAATCCGTATTTTTCAAACTTACAAGTGTACTATTTTAGTTAATAAAATAATGTATAAACATTTGATGTATTTTTTCCTCAGTCATAATTTTTAAAATGTTTAGTATAATACAGCATCCCAAATACCAACTTTAATAAAAAAATTGGATGCAAATATATTCTAGTAAAAAAGAATAAGGAATAATTTTAAATAATGAAACTACATTAGAGAATAATTTATATATAACATATATACAAATTTTTAAAAATGTGAATATAATTTCCTAATTATGTTGAAGAAAAATAAGCGATCTAATCTAATTCATAGAGAATTAAATGCATTATGGTTATAAATTGTTTTAACTGATATTCTATATGAAATATTCGAAAGTAAATGAATATATGAAGAAAATTCAGTAGACTATATTTCACAAAATCGTAAAATATCACAACAAGTACTGCATAATTAACTAATAATAAATATAGATTTCGTCTGTTTAATATATTTCCGAGATCGAAACAAATATATAAACATAAATAAAATAACATTTGTTGCTTCTTCCATGCTATTAATATATTGTATGTAAATTTAATGAAATATAATAGGATTACAAATTGTATAATTATTGAGTTGCTAACAAATGAGGTACAGCGAATTAATCTCATTAGCAGTAAATTAATTAAACATAGCTTATTATCAATATGAAGGGGATTTATAGTGTGCTTGCTTACCTACTTCTTATGTACGCTTATGCTTGGTTTGTAAGACATTCAGATTTATTGGAATTATGTTTTTAGCTTCAAGTGGATTTTATTGAATCACATTACCAGTAACTGGTTTATTATTGTTTAACAATTACACAGGGAATGAAAGCGAGTATTTTTTTTGGCATAAATAGAAAATACACAGTTCAGTAGGTATGGATTGTTAGCAGAGTGGTTGGAAAGAGGGTAGAGTGCTGCGTGATTTTTAACTAGGACTGATTTACCTTTAGACAAAAGTTTTAGCTAGGCCACAGGAGAAAATATAAGCCTTACCCAAAAATACAGTTATCGCTTTAAATAGCTAGGCCTATCTATTGAATATACATAAATATGGATATATAGAAGATAAATTTTCCAAGATGGTATTCACCGTACTTTCTAAGAGCGTTTGGTTAAACGAAATAGAATGTAATCAATTATCAACATATAACATCATTGAGAAACTAATGTTTATTTCAGAGTTTGAGAATAAATATATAGATATATATTATGTTGAAATTAAAATTTATAACATACTTAGAATCCTATAAATGGTATTAAAAGAAAATAAGAAAAAAACGGAGCTCTCCATATTTCTTCAGGAAGTGAAGTTATTTCATTTTCATAAAAAATAAAATTTATCATTTAATACTAATTATCTTATACGAGTATATACATTTGAAATGTTTCTCTTATATACAGTATAATATTAATTCTTATGAAGATATTATGAAATATTATTACTCTTTGTTTAATTCTATTAACGCAGAGAGACACATATTTAGACTCAAGATTATCTATCCAACTCCAGCCTCAAACTGAAACACTAACGGGGTTGAATTAATAAAAACAATCTTTATAAATATTCAAATTATCTGGCATTACTGTTTAACTTTCAAGAAATGCGAGTAACAAATAATTAGAAAGGTTCTACAGTTTCTACATTGAATCGCAACCAAAATTTCTTCTCTAAAGCTTCCATTCAAAAGATTGAGAGGAAAATTTATTGTTATTTGAAGTCCGAACTTCAACTCCATATTGTGAATTAGATATTGAAGAGCAAGTTAGTTTCCTAAGTCAGTTTAACCTGATAAGCTATTCATCTGACAGAGATCATATTATTAAATCGAGTCAGGAAGACCAACTTACAAGTCTTCTATGAATCGATCTTCCATAACCCCGTCCATCTTTTCAGGTCCAATGGACAAAGTTTTCGCAACTTCAATGCCTGGGAGTGCATTTTCAGTGGTGAAAATCTGCAGCTTGCCATAGAGGTTCAATGGCAACATAACCACATTTCAAAGAGTTATTTATTTGTAGAGACACTGAATTCATTGTGCTTTGAATCTTGAACTTAATTATTAAAAGGAAAATAGGTACAAGTATGTGTCTATCATTTGTAAATAAACTTGAGTCTCTCGTATGTGTAGTGTACATTATTACTGTAATAATAATATGTAATGTAGATTAATATTGAAATTGAATAATTATTACTGATATTCAGAGACTAGATTTATGATTGAGGGATTCGAAACGCCATGATGTAAAATTGTAAAATATTCTCAATGAATGTACATACAAGAATTATTAAAAAATAATATTACATAAAATATAAAAATAGTCAAGATGAATTAGTATAATTTTGTAACCTGCTTTTTATTTTTGTGTTTATTTAATTGCTTCTGACTATACGATAAAATAATTACTCATTATATTAAATATATCCTCCAATTTTATTAATATATGAACGATGATATAATGATCAATAGTTTTTCATTACCAACTAATCCATAATTAATTGACATTCTATCAGTGCAATATCTCAACAGAAAATTACACAGTATTAATCAGTTGAAATGATATCATTTTTCCAATAGATCACCTAATAAATATCGTATGAATTGCCTGTAAGCGACACAATTCTGTTATTTTTTCCCTAGCTAATAAGCATGGGATCACATACTAATAACATTACTTACTGACTTAATGTCATAAGACTGGTGTAAATGAACACAAAATATCACAGGAATATTCTTTCGACATTAGCATTATTGCCATCACTTTCATTAACTGCAGAAAAATTAGAATTTAATAAATATCTCACAATGATAAATCATCATATGATATTTATTGAATATTTTATTATTCATTAACTAATTGACTGATTATTTTCTCTCTAGTTATAATGAAAAGCAGATACGGACATAGGTTTTCTATTAAGTAAGCCTTCATTGATATTTTAATGTAAGGATTTATTGAAAAAAAATTACATCAATTCCTCAAGTCCCTTTATAATACTCTAAGGTCCCCTTCAGACTTGCGCTTTTTTTTATCGGCATTTTTTCTAACGCAAGTGTGAAGGACTCCGTTAAATTCAATAGCAGCTAAACTTTTTGTCATGAGCATTTTTTCAAAGGCGGCGTTGAGAAACGCAAGTGTGAAGGAGGTTTATGGTGAAGGGAATTTTCGGGCAACATTAAAAATAAATTCAAAAAAGCATAGGCAACTAACAATAAACAATCATCAAAATACACTAAATAATAAAATAGGAAAATATGACATTAATGATATGTCAGATTAAAGGTACTGATGCAGTGAATCAAAAAAAAATTCATATATATATTACAAAAATGTAGCAACAAGGTAAAGAATTTATATTTATTTCATTTACAATCAAAGAAGACTGGTACAATAAACATTAAGAAAAGAAAATGAACAGTGATCAGCTAACGTATCCATCAATGAAATACTGCTTGAGTACAATCTTAAACTTATTAAATGACTGAATACATCTAATATCCGTTGAAATGGAAAGCCAAGCTTTTACAACTGAATAATACACACTGTGTTCGGTGGAAGTTAATCTATGTGTCGATATTAAATTGGATCCTGTCCATGCCTAGTATTATAAGTTAAATTAGATGAAGAAAACTTGTTTTTATTTTTGAAGAAATACAATATTAAGAGGACCTTGTGCAAATCCTCCGCCTTCAAATACCAGATTTGTGAAAAAGTGACTCAGTATGTGCTAAATATTCATTACCTGTGACTATCCTAATAACCCGCTTTTGGAGCATTTCAACTGTATGGAGATGAGCACTGTAGAGTGTAGGTACCACCCCACAGAACATTTCCATACTATAAATACGGGTAAAAGAGACTCTAGTGAAGGCTTAACAATGATTTTTGGGGATAGTACTCTCTTACTCTGTAAATAACTCCGACAACCTTAGACAGCTTATTACAGACATTAGCTATATGTTCCATGAATTTTAGTTTACTATCCAATGTTACACCCAAAAATTTAACACTATCAGAAATATTAACATCAAAATCATTTACATTAACACATTTCGACATAACCACATCTCGAAATCTATTTGAAAGCACCACTGCAGCCGTTTTCTGTCCATTAATTGACAAGCAATTAGCGATTGACCAAGAAGTAATTCTAGCAATTTGTTCATCCAAAGTATCACACAAAGTTTGAAAATCTGGTCCAGATAAGGAAACAGTGGTGTCATTAGCAAAGAGGGTTGTATTAAGCGGTGTACGGACAACTGCCATGCGGACAACTGCCATAGTGGACAACTGCAATGCGACAAACTGCCATGCAGACAACTGCCATGCAATATATTATAATTTTATATTGAGTGAATTGTAATGCACTTGAAAACTTAACCTTTCATGGAATTAATTTGATGTGAAGTATGTTATTATCTTAACCTAAAAATTAAGTATAATATTAATCGTACAGTTCGAAATTATGCATAAAGAAGTATAAAAATTAATATTGACGGTAGATTCAGAATTTGAAGTTGAAGTATACTAAATTCATTTCTTTTTTAAATCATATTTAATCCATTTAGCTCCTTACACAATCAAATGGTTGACAAGAAGTGGAAGATCTATAGATGCAAAACTTCCTTTCGAACATTTCAAAATACAAAAAATAGTACAAACAGAAGCTTTACAGGTTAAGATTTCCAGTGAGTGTGATTTTGCATTTTACTATTTAAGAATTTTCATTGGGTTAATTAATATTTTTCATTTGTAGAAACAAACTTTTCTGCTAGATTCAGGATTAGAAACTGAAGTAGTATTTGTCTTATTTTTCTGTTAAAAAAATTCTTACAAAGAACACTTTACTCAGTAACTTTGAAATTTGAATTTGTTTTTCTATAGTTTCTTTATTTCTATCTCCCACCGATCAGAAACATGTCTTATAAATATATGAAAAGTGTCAAAATATGAGAATAATTATTACTGAATTATTTTTTATTAAATTTGTTATTATACTAATAACAAATCAACCTTTTAGTTAACTCACATATGCCCAGTGTTGTGTGAAAGCAACTCTTAAACAGTAAGATGCAAAACCACACTCACTGAAAATTTTAACCTGTAAAGCTTATCTTTGTTTTCTGAAATGTTTGCAAAAAAGTTTTTTATCTATAGATTACAATCTTTTTGTCAATTATTTGATTATTTAAGGCGTAAAATGTGAAGGAAAATAACTGTGACAAAGAAAGAAATCTAGTATTACTTCAATATTAATTTCAATGCTTCTTCATTTACAATTCCTTACTATACAATTAACATTTTTATACTACAATTTTAGGTTAAAAAAATAAAATACTTCACATCAAATTAATTCCAAGAAATGTTAGGTTTACAAGCGCTTTACAATTCACCCAAAATAAAATTATAATATATTGCATGGCAGTTGTCCGCATGGCAGTTTGTCGCATGGCAATTGTCCACTATGGCAGTTGTCCACATGGCAGTTATCCGCGTGGCAGTTGTCCGCATGGCAGTTGTCCTAAAGCAATATTAAGCATAGGAGACAGATGGACTAAATCATTCACAGACAAAATAGAGAGACATATGTATCAAACAAATGGAGATATTTTCGTTATAGCAACCACCCAATTTTGCTCGGGATTAATTGTTAATGATATATTATATATTATTATCATGATCAACCATTCATTTTCAAAGTAATAATTCGATATTCATCAATCCGATATTCATTTTAAATGATAGTAGAAAAACAGCAATACTTCGAACTGCCTTAGATTAGAAAATTGATCAATTTTAAAGTTCCTCCTAACTATCGAAAGGTCTGCGACTAACATGAGGCTATATCGAAAATCGTTCGGTAATTCAAGTTAAAGTTAGCAATGGTCAAAATGAAGGAAATTTACTGCCGTTTGTTACCAGTGAAAAATACTGAGTGGATATTTACATTGAAAATTGATTGAATAACAGATAAATTTTATTGAATTATTATTCGAGTTACCAAACTGAGTTTCCTAGTTTTTTGAAAAATATGATTTTGAATTAGCTAAAACATTTTATATTTCATTCTTCCTACTATCCAATGTATCCACAAATTCTTTACATCGAAAAGTGTTTCATTTGTTATTTAATCCACTTAGGAGTGCTTTAAACTCTTGATGTTGGAACGTGATGGTCACCAACACAGACTTTATACTTCTTTCTATTTCAACAGAATACCTATTATCTAGTTTCTGTCTTCATAGAATTTACAAAAAAATTGCTATTTCTCTTCAAAATTCAAAATTTCTATTATCGAATTTAATTTTATAAAAAGTTATTATACTAGGTACCCATAAGACAATTTATAATTCACGATCTTTAGTGTTCGACTGGCGATTATAGTCGATGATAATAAGATCTACAACAATAAATTTATCGACAAAATCCAATTACGATTTTTTATAATTGAAAAATTCATAATTTCTCATTTTTCGTCGTTGACGATAAGTTTTGACGGTAATCACTGAATTATATTATGCTTTGCAATAAAATGTGATTCATATTTACAATAATAATAAGCGATCTGTCGATAAAACAATCACGACTTGGTAAAGATATATGGTAATAATATTAACTATTGTAGCGATGAAATGCGTCTTTCATCATACAGAATAGTATTACTTCTTGTATTCTTTTCTAAAAGTATTTGTGAGATGGAATTGAAATCAAATCTAGGAAATTGCTTTATGGTGCAAGCTCTGTAGTTAGTTTCCATGATAAACTATGAAGACTGCGCATCAGGAGATTGAAGTTAATCTTAACAAGTTTGGAGAATCCAATCTAGAAATTGAGGAAGGTTTCTGAGACGATGGTCTTGAAGTTTGTTTATACGGGTCAAAGAACTTTGAACGAACAAAAGATAACTTAAGAAACTTTTTCAACTGACCTGATTGAAATATTTGATGGAAGACCACCTAAAATATAATGAAATATTTTCTTTGAAAAAAACCTGTTTAAATCATTAAAATTGGTGTTTTTACCGCGTAAATATGATCGTTCATCTTTTTTCAGTTGGAAGTCAATTGCAAGCCCAGGGGGGTCAAAGTGTCACCCCACAAAAAAAGGTCAAAAATCCCGTGTATACCTAATTGACTTACTTAAAATTTGACCCGCTTTTATAATCACTTATTGCCGAGTGTAAAATTATGAAATTGAATGCAAGGTTTCATAATTAGATAAATAGGAGAATTTAATTTGTAGAATAATTTAATTAATAAAATAATTTATGGATAAATTATTCTAATAAATATTAACCCTGTTATTATTGCAGAAATGTAATTAATTATATTGTAAAATAATGTGATTAGCTTATAACTCTTTTATTCCATGATAACTAATCATTAATTAACTAGTGAAAAGATTTATTATAAAATATATGAATAGACTCTATTGATAATATTTCAATAGTGCCATTGTTCGGGTCTTCTTAATTATGTCTCCCATTCATTCAATGTTCATTTATTCAATCAATAGCTTATGGCACAGTTTCAGCTTCAATGCCAATGGAATCAGTTTATTGTATTAGCATGCATGTATTATTGCACTATGTTGTTATTCACGTCAGTTATTATAAGCATATATTGATATATTTGGCCTGATAGCGATATGATTGTATTATTAGTCCTATATGGTATTGAAGTATATATACTTCTATTGATTTAAAAGAATTGATCAAAATTATCTCACAATACTTCTATCAATAATTTAAATAAGTTCAATATACCGTATCTTTTATTACCATTTAACTAAACATATTGAGAAACAATAAAAATAGTTTAAAATAATAGCTTCATGGTTTAAAATATTTCAGAATTCGAATAATTTGGTAATTTGGGAATATTGCTGCTTTCATCTTTTAATTTCCACAGCCTTTGAAGTGTTCAATTCTTCAAACCTTATATAAAATTACGGGGCATATTACCAATTAGCTCAGTGGCTAAATTACTAATTTTATAAATAAATATACGCTGTACTTTATCTTCAGTTCAGAGGAATAGTTCGAAACCAATTACAGTATAATTAATACAGCATCAAAGATACATGATATATGCAGCCTAGCTTAGCCACTTTTTATGTATACAATTAAAACATATTATAACATATTTGTTTCTCAATATGGGAACAGAGAAAAATACAATTACATTCAATTTTCTCGAACGATTTACTTTTTGTTGATCACTTTTAATTCGATATAATGACACGTGTAAACCTAAAACTTTTTTTTGATTCACAAAGAATGTCTATTGTAAATTTTGATTTATAATGAAGGTGAAAATATAAGAAAATTTAAATATATTAGAAAATCCCCAAACAAACTAATCGAGCTAGTTTTGGTAGATTAGTAAAGACAAAAATAACACTACTTAAAGATTGACAAAAAAAATTCTGACCTACCTGACTTCTGATCTTGGAAATGGACATCTACATGGAACAACTCTGCCAACTTGTCTGCCTTTTGCAATGTGAAACAACCTGCTGTAG